>CM039604.1:4819520-4926046 GCA_022457205.1 Saccharum spontaneum
AAAAGGACGGTACGAGAAAAATTTCGTCTGTTTTCGTCCCTACTCACCACAGCAGCTTATTGTTCCTGCTTGTCCAACAGAGGTACCATGGCCCATCGAGCCAGTGGACCACACCTGGGAACCATATATGGGCCAGCCCATGGTGCAGAAAGTGCCTGGTGAGACGATGAAAGTGCCCCTCTGCCTGTAAATTTCACCAACGAAGAACACGTCTCTTATACAAGAATTGTCGTTAATTCCCTGTGCTGGCTTGCGCCGTGCAGGCACCTGTGCTCTCGTCGCCTACGCCGTGTGCGTGGAGGCGGTCCACCGGCTCCAACACGAGAAGCTCCACGGCAAGGGGAGGACGACGACGACGACGTTCCCCTACAGGGCCGCGCCGCCTTCTGAACTCCTCGAAGCGTGCCGTACCGACGGCGTCTGGAACCCCGGCGTGGGGGCCTATGTGGGTGATGTCCTGAACAAGATACGGGAGATGGGGGGCGTGCCGGCGACCACCGCCGCGCCAACTCCGGCACAGTGTCGGCCCTTGCCACTGCGCTCGTGGGAGGAGCACAGGTGGGACGACTTCGCCGCCGGTGGACTTTCGCCGGGGCGTGTGGCCGAGCTGCTCTACAACAACGGCCCCTGCGTCGGGGTACTGTGGGTTTCGCCGTGGTACCATCTCTACGACGGCGACGACGCGCTGGTGTACACCAGCGGCCGCGGCCGGAGCGACGATGCGAGCCGTAGTGAGATCGAGGAACTCTACCCGGGTCAGGTGGGCTGGCACGCCGTCGTCTGTTTCGGCTACCGATTCCGTGATGGCCACATGCATGTGCTGGTGCTGGACAACCACACGGCGACCGGGCCACGGCGTTTGATTGATGTCGACGAGTTCCACACGCTCTACACCCTGAATGTGTAGCACCTGGATCTGGTGATCCATCACTAGTACATCACCAACACGTTTATTAGCAGATTTTCTTGCTAGCACCACCGGATCGATAATGCTGCTTGTGCTGTGTATGTATGCTCTAAGTAGTTCTTGTTCGAACTGCATGCAAGGTGATGTGTTGAGATGTTTTTTCCATCATGCCGGCTTAGGTGTCCGCCCCCGGCCATAGGTGCGTCTATCCCAGTGGACGTCAGCGTCCGCCCCATCCGGTGGACCTTTTTTTTTCGAAAGATCCGTTACCGGCTTTCATTGATATGATTAGAGGAAACAAAGTAGGTAATTACAAACAGGGTATCTGGCACAAGCTGCGCCATACCCCCCCCCCTCTTTTACTCGGAGCTCATCAGAATGAGGTCCAAGCCACCCCTGGTTTGCTAAGGGCTAATTTACATTAAAATTGAAAACAACCGTGTCCTGTGCTGTATCCGGCACATCTCCTACTGAAACCTGGTCTTCGCTTATCTCCTGCAAGAGTAGAAGCAGGCCTTTATTACCTGTATGTGCCCATGTGTTTGCTTCGTTTTGTATGGCTTCGACAATGCACTGCACTTGCTTGCCTTGCCTCCTGAAGACTCTGCTATTCCTTTCCCGCCATATTTCCCAGATGGTGAGTATGATCAACGATATGAGACCATACTTAACGAACGGAGGCAACTGATTCATCATGTGATTGAACCATTCCCTGACATTATCTGTATTCATCCAACCGACCGGATCCAGCTCTGGAGTTCTCGCCCATTGTCCAATTCTGTACCAGATGCTTCTGACGACCGGGCATTCAACGAACAAGTGGTGTGCAGTTTCTAGATTCCGTACACACAGCTGGCAGAAATACTCGTTTGGCCACTGCCTCACCTGTAGCCTAGCAGCTGTCCAGATCCTATCTTGGAGGAGCAACCAGATGAAGAATCGGCACTTAGGGGGCGCCTTGGTCTTCCAAATCAGCTTAGCCTCACAACAAGTTCCCAGATTCTGAAAATGTAAGTCATTGGTGGCCTTGGCTAAATACTCACCACTCGTAGTACTTGTCCATACAATACGATCTTGCTCTGACTCCACTAGCCCTATTGATTGTAGCTCATCCCAGAGCTGTAGGTACTGCTCTATAATTAGCTGGCTCATATTATGGTCAGCGTCCCTAACCCATTTGTTTTCTGATAGCGCTTCCGCCACTGTGCGGTTCTTTCTCTTACTATGCCTAAAGAGCTCTGAGAACATATCGCCAGGGGCTCACCCACCAAGCCATCTGGACGTCCAGAAGGAAGCTTTGCGGCCATTCCCAATGAATACCATGGTTGCATCGTTGAAAAAAAACGCATGTCTTGAAGGATCTTGACATTTGACATGCAAAGAGAGGAAGCAAATGAAAGAAGAAAGCTTGGTGAGTTGCAAGCAAAGCTAGATGGCATCAAGATCACCAAAGATGTAGCTCTCAAGGCCAACAAAGCAAGCAAGCAAGGCTCTACTAGCAAGTTCAAGAACAAGCAAGCTTCAACTAGCAAGGCCAAGGCACCTAAGCAAGAACAAGAAATAGTAGAGACCATATCTTCATCAAGTGAAAGTAAAAATTATGATAAATCATATGAGAAAGTGGATGATGTTGCTCTCTTTATGAAAAGGTACCACAAGGGGTTGAAGAAGCAAGGGTACAAGGTAGTGAAGAGGAAGTTTCTTAACAAAAAGAAGAGAACATGCTATAATTGTGGGAGCACTGATCACTTCATTGCTAAGTGCCCACATGAGATCAAGGACCACCAATACAACAAAGGGAGGAAGGAGGACAAGGCCGACCATAAGAAGAGCAAGAAAAATATGGGAGAAGCACACATTGGGCATGAGTGGGACTCAACTGTTGATAGATCAAGTGAGGAAGATGAGAATGTTGTAACCATTGCCATCAACAAGCCATCTCTCCACCACGGCTCTTCACCAACATGCCCGATGATGACTACTACTCCCCTAACATTTGTCTTATGGTAAAGGGTGAGAAGGTACAGTCAAAATCTAAAGCCAAAGGTCCTCCTCCTTCACCTCCTAGTAAAATCTTTAGTAGTGATCTTAGTGATAGCTCTAGTGATGATGAATCTAGTGATGAAGAAATTGATGAAATAACTAAAAATTTAGATCCTAAGACCAAATTATTCACCACTAAATTAATAGAGGATTTAGAGAGTGTTCAAACCGAGCTAGAATCTAGAGAAGAAACTCTTATCCAACAAGAGGATCTCTATACTGCTAGCAAGAAAGCTCTTGTATTAGAGAGAAGTGAGGTGGAATCCTTGAGCAAGGCGTTGGCCAAAGAGCAAAGAGACCATGCTATCACAAAGAAGGAAAATATTGCACTCAAGAAAAGTATTGTGACTTAGATGAAAAGCACAAAGAGCTTGAGATGCAATATAACCTTCTTTGGGATAGCAACTCACATCCCTCTAAAGCAAAGGACACCTCTACTCCCTCCACTAGTCAAGGTTGTGAAAATGTTATAATCTTGATTTAAATGCTTATTCCACTAACCTTGCAAACATGGAGGCAATGAGA
Organism: Saccharum spontaneum; assembly: GCA_022457205.1. Classification (NCBI taxonomy): domain Eukaryota; kingdom Viridiplantae; phylum Streptophyta; class Magnoliopsida; order Poales; family Poaceae; genus Saccharum; species Saccharum spontaneum. The sequence continues at coordinate 4,822,996 of CM039604.1, forward strand.
AAAGAAATTGCTAGGCTCAATGAGATCATTGCAGAGGGCTGCTTGAGTGGTAAGGCTCAAGTAGGTCACAAGAAGGTTGATGAACCAAAGAAGCCTCAATTCAAAGAAGGAAGGCATCCCTCAATCAAGCTTGGTCTGGGACACATTGCAGGGGCCAAGACAAATGGAAGAAAGATCACTAATGGCTATGAGTGTGTCCAATTTGAGAGGAAGGGCAAGATTGGTATAGATAGGTCTGCATAGACAGTGGTAGTGCCACGCCCTAGAGCGGCAGTGCCACAGTGAAGGGTGGTAGTGCCGCTCCCCGCAAGAATAGGAAGACCACCAATCTTGTTCCTGATCAGACTAAGCCCAAGAAAAAGGTGTTCCAGCAGAAGCAGGTTGAAAGGTCCTTGTTTAGTTTTGGTAATTGAGTGATAACTTAGGTGGACTAATTGTATTTTATGTGAGATACACAAGAGATTAGTCCACAGGTACATGTGTGTGAGCAACAAATGTCATGGAGGTGGAAATGGCTTGGAGATGTTGAAAAGCTTGCACATGTGATGATGAAGGAGCTCATTGCACATGAGATATGACATTGAGTCATGTGATCAAAGTGGAGAAGATCAAGATGAGGCTTGGCTTGATGGACCGGTTGCAAGTGTGAAGGGCAAGTCGGAGGCTTCGAAGCGAGGGACCGCGGGTGATGGTGAAGCTTGAGCAAGACTTGGCGCTGATGGACCGACGCAACGGTGAAGAGCAAGTGAGGTCAAGATCGATGAACCAATACGGTCATGTGATGATATGAAGTGGATCATATCATTTGTGATCATGTTGGTGCATGTGTTGCATCAACATTGGAGGAGATGGAATGGAAATACGCAAGGCAAAGGTATAACCTAGGGTATTTCATTTCACCGGTCAAAGGTTGTGTGGAGAAGTGCATGACCGGGTTTAAGATAGATAGCGAAGAAATAGAGGTGAAACAGGTCACTGGAAGTGACCAGACACTGGCCTCGGAGGCACCTACGCGTCCGGTCAGTACAGGCAGTGGTGCCCGTGGCTGGCTAAGTTGCATCGGCACGTCCAGTCACTTTCTGTCGCACACCAGACGCAGAGCACCAGACGCCGGGTGATCACTGTTGATCACCCGGTCACGCTAATGTGGCAGTGCGCAGTGAGATCAGGGAGGACTGGACACTGGTCTACATCCGATCATGGTGCACCGGATGCGTCCGATCGTGAAATGGAGGCTCTAGGAGCTCTCTGTTGTGCACTAGACGCTGGCACTGTGCTGCGTCTGGTGTGGCATTGTGCTACGTCCGATCACTCTTTTGACCGTTGGTGCGCGCAGTGACCGTTGGAGATCTATGGCCGAGGTTGAACGCGTGAGGACACGTGGACGGAGATGGTGCACCGGACGCTGGCTGGCTGCATCCAGTCAGTAGCACCAGCGCGTCCAGTGCTATCGAATTTTGCCCAGTGAAGGGGCAATGGCTCTATTTGACCATGGGGTTATAAATAGATGACTTGGTCGGCCATAGGCTGGCTACTGAGGAGAGCTGAGCACCCTTAAGCCTTGGTGGCTTGTGTAGGTGTGCTTGGGAGCCCTCTAACTCACTTGTGCTTGATAGTGATCATCCTATCGCGTGAGTGAGCGATTCTAGTGCGATTGCATCGTGAGGTTGCATCGAGTGGCACTAGGTGGTCGTGTTGCAAGCCGGTGGTGCTTGTTACTCTTGGAGGTTGCCACCTCCTAGACAGCTTGGTGGTGGTCTCCGTCGAAGCCCGCAACAAGCTTGTGCAGTGGATCATGATCTAGACACCACTTGTAAATACCAAGCCGTCTAGAAAGATATCCTCTTGTTGGATAAGAGTTTCTTCTCTAGATTCTAGCTCGGTTTGAACACTCTCTAAATCCTTCATTAATTTAGTGATGAATAATTTGGTCTTAGGATCTAAATTTTTAGTTATTTCATCAATTTCTTCATCACTAGATTCATTATCACTAGAGCTATCACTAAGATCACTACTAGAGATGTCACTAAGAGGTGGAGGAGGAGGAGCTTTGGCTTTGGATTTTGACTGTACCTTCTCACCCTTTACCATAAGACAAATGTGAGGGGAGTAATAGTCATCATCAGGCATGTTGGTGAAGAGCCATGGTGGAGAGATGGCTTGTTGATGGCAATGGTTACAACATTCTCATCTTCCTCACTTGAGCTATCAATGGTTGAGTCCCACTCATGCCCAATGTGTGCTTCTCCCATATTTTTCTTGCCATTCTTACGGTAGGCCTTATCCTCCTTCCTCTCTTTCTTGTGTTGGTGGTCCTTGGTCTCATATGGGCACTTAGCAATGAAGTGATCAATGCTCCCACAATTATAGCATGTTCTCTTCTTCTTGTTGGGAAACTTCCTCTTCACTACCTTGTACCCTTGCTTCTTCAACCCCTTGTGGAACCTTCTCATAAAGAGAGCAACATCATCCACTTTCTCATATGATTCATCATAATTTTCACTTTCACTTGATGATGATGTGGTCTCTACTATTTTTTGTTCTTGCTTAGGTGCCTTGGCCTTGCTAGTTGAAGCTTGCTTGTTGTTCTTGGACTTGCTAGTAGAGCCTTGCTTGCTTGCTTTGTTGGCCTTGAGAGCTACATCTTTGGTGATCTTGATGCCATCTAGCTTTGCTTGCAACTCACCAAGCTTTCTTCTTTTATTTGCTTCCTCTCTTTGCATGTCAAATGTCAAGATCCTTCCAAGTACATCATTTAATGTGAAGTACTCAAACTCCTTATTGTCTCTAATTAGAGTCACTACAGTCTCATTTCTAGGTGAGTAAGCTTCCAACATAATCTTGACAACCTTATGATCATCTAGCTCCTCACAACCATAGCCTCTAATCTTGCCCACCATGGCCATCAATCTATCAAACATCTCTTGTGGACCTTCTCCATCTAAGATAACAAACCAGTTGAGCTTGGCTATCATCAAATTAATTCTTGCCTTTCTCACTTTGTCAACCCCTTCATGTGCAAGGTGTAAAGTATCCCAAATTTGCTTGGCAACATCCACACCAATCACTCTATTGTACTCATCTCACTACAGAGAAGCCAAACATTAGTGATAAAATGATGTGGCGAAATTTTATTTTGTCACTAATTCCCATACTATTTGTGACGAAACTAATTTTCATCATAGTTATGCCAATTATTAGTGACAAAATATTATTTCGCCACAAGAAACATCTTTTGTGGCAAATTGAGTGACAAAACACTGTTTCCTGACTATTTTAATAAGTTATCTGTGACAAAATAATTTTTTCTCACTAGTATGACATTTATCAGTGGCAAAATTTTGTGTCGCCACGAGACACACGGTTAGTGAGAGAGTATTGTGGCGAAGTTTATTTTTGCCACTAATTCCCATACTATTTGTGACAAAAGTAGCTTTCCTCACTCTTATGTGAGTTATTAGTGACAAAATATTATTTCGCCACAGGAAGCATCTTTAGTGGCAAATTGAGTGATGAAACATTTTTTGTCACTATGTATCAAGTTATTTGTGACAAAATACCCTTTCCTCACTAGTTTGCCATTTATCAATGCTAAAAGGTTTTGTATAGCCACGTGACACACCATTAATGAGAAATTCTGAAAAGATCATAGTTTTGTCACTATTTGCTAGCTTAATTAAAGATAAGGCCCATGCGTCAGCCCCTTGTTAGTATCTCTTTCCTCTAAATTCATTAAACACAAGCACCACACAAAAGCCAAGATGGGTCCACTTGTTCACAAGCCATGCAGTATTACTTACGTAGTTAGGCTGATTAGCCTGATTTGTTGGCTTCCTGATCCGTCCAATAATTTAGGCGAAATCTTGCTCTATTTTTCCCTTATTTTTTCATGAACATTAACACCGATGAAACTGCAGGCACCCTGGTTATTTGTGAGGGAAATGATTGTGTATTCTGACAAACATAAGCACCATAATTAAAATGTAATCCCTCTGTTTTGAATTGTAACTCATTTCAGTTTTATCCTAAGTTAAACTTCTAATTTTGTCCAAGTTCATATATCTTAATTTTGAAGCCAAGCCAAACACCTATGAACATCTCTCGTGGCCACTCTAAAGCAAAACACCATCCTAGGCAACCGTTAGATAGATCAAATAAACCAGTGCACTAAGTGAACAAAAACTAAGGTCCACTTTGGTAGAGCTCTGGCTTTAGCTTCTCCATACATTTTACCAATGAACTATTTTACTTTAACAAAAGTACAACATGCATGGATCATACCAAAGGACACCTATGCCGTGGTTGCGGCACCTTGGGCCCCCATGCCAAGACACCAGGAACCAGCACGACTGTGGCGAGGCCATGCACGGGTGTTGGATGGTACTTAGCGGATGCAGGGCGGCGATTTAGGAGGCGAGCGGAGGAAGGCAGGCACATGTGAGCCGAGGGAGTAAGCATGCGTCGCAGGGCTTGAGGAATTAGGCCGACATGTAGCTTCTCGAGTCCACGCCATGTGGGTGAGGTAGAGCCATCGCGATCGCACACGACCGCTTTAATTGAACTAAAACACAAGAGTTGTTTTTTTTCGGCTATATGGGACCAAACCACTATAAAAGAGTCAAACTAAAGTGTTGACACGTATCATCTTACTATTCTTACATGATCTACTTTTACATGATGCAACTCACTATTGTGGCCTACCTTTCCATTGGTACTTAATAGACACATGCAAAATAAGCATCTGATTCACCTTTTCAGCACCAGGTGCAAATAGCATGGTGAAAAAATATTTTTCTAATCACCCATTATACATGATCAGGCGTACACGGAGTCTAAATGTGAAAATTCTTTATTTTAACTAAACACACCTTCAAGAAAATATTTACCATTGGAAAATATAATTATTTCTAGAAATATTCGACAAAAAAGGTTATTTCAGAAATGTTACCCGTTTTCACGCTGAATGCACCCTTTCCCTCCTTTTAATTGGTGAAAAAAAATTTCCCACCAAATATATCCATTAACCTCCTGTAAAGAGATGCCATTTAGTTTCCCTCCAATTAAATGGTGGATTTTTTCACTCCCGCCATATTGCATTGGACATCATTATTGTTGTAAAACATAAGGACTCTGTCCTAGAAGGAAAGGAGAAGGAGGAATTCTAATCCTAGTCCGTTTGTATGTGGGCTCTTACCGAAACTCTTAGGCCTTGACAGGACTATATATACGTGGGAGCTCTATGTTGTAATTACCAATATTCAGAGAAATAAAGAATAGTCTCCCTATCTCTTGTGTCTATGTGTTCTACTTTCATCTACTACGTTGATCATGAGAGACGGAGAGGGAAAGGTCCTAACCGCTGACAACATGTTTTATAACACATTATCAGCACGACAAGCTCTATGTCGACATCGCCGTTGAAGCCGCCGCCGATCTTTGACGCCGACGTTTGTGCCAGCATCCTGCTACGACTACTTCGACGACGTTGATATCCTGACGTTGTTAGCGGAACGGATCTGCTATCTCTACCTGCTACCGATCTGCACTACATCGACATGCACCGTCGCTGTCAAGTAGGCAGTTCTACGACAATGTCAAATGCCCTACGCGGTATGTATCTACTAATCACTGCCCTACGCGGCATGTGACGTAGATCAAATTGACATCATATACGAGGTATGAAACACATCTTGTAGATTGTTTGTGATAGCCATCAAGCTGGTCTATATATTTTGTGCGCATAGAATTGTACATGAAGTGCATATACTCGAAGTATATAGATACAGTAATTGAATCTATATGAGTTGAATCTAGAATTTTTTAAGAAAAAAGATACGGTAACATCTGCCTAGTTATTATTGGCTTGCATGCCACCGGACCAGGAGTCCATGTCACCGCACATGATCCGCATGCCCAGGCACCGCTCCAGGTTGTGATCCGAATCCACCTCGGCTTGAAGCCGTTGCCACACACATCGACGATCCAGCTACGTGGCTTACATGTCATGAGCGGACTCCTTCTGTAAGTATATATATGTAAAATATGTACATGTAGTACATACATAATTGCATCTTAGGGTTATAAAAGAAAAGAATAAGCATGTGGTTTACACGCCATCAAGACCTAGGCATCGCCCCGTGCGTGGTGTGTAGGGGCTAACGGGCCTGAACGCCATCTCCCTTGCCGAGAATATCATTGAATATGAAAGACCATGACCATGACGAATCTCTGTACAAGAGAAAATCAAGTAGGTCTACCACACAGTACACACATACCATGTACGTACATATATAGGTTGTCATCCTGAAGTCATCGACACCTTTACGTGCATGTGGCATTACATTGACCGTTAATCCTATATTACAACAAATAACGAAGTACGCCACAACGATCACGTACAGGTCATCATATCGACTGACCGAATTATTGCTGCCACGCCGCATGTGGCTACCGCCTTGCACGGCAACTTACATTGAAACCATATATCCCACGACTGACCGTTGAAATTGAATTGGGCCTACTAGTCGTTGCATAATCAGCCGAAGGTGGAGCCGGCTAGAACCCTGGAGGTAGAATAGGGTGTGTATTTTTTGTCAAGGATAATGACTAATGAGAGAATCGGTCTGAATAGACATAAATAAAGAAAAATTTGCTTGTCAAGCTGAAATTTGACGGCAAATGAATTCTTGAGCAATTTAGATTTTTCCTGCAGAAAATAAAATTGTCTAGGCATGATTTTATAATGTTTACTTCCTACTCATGTATAGAGGACGTGTACTGATATTTCAGTGCTATTTTGAATGCATTTATCTATCGCATATTAGGAATTATATATCATGTATTATAAGAATGAAATCTTGAATGATTACACTAGAAACATGGTATAAGATATATGAGTTCTCTAAATCCTGCAGACCTTAGACTTATCACCTTTGAGAAACTCATATTTGTTTTTCTAACATATTAAGTTTCGGGATGAATGAATGGTTGGTATTAACTTTGAATTTTATATATACCATAATTCTGAAAATACAATGCTTCTAAGAGTATTTTGTATAACCATCCATTATCTTTTTGCACTTTGCTACTTGTTTACATGTAGTAAACTCATACGCACATGATGATTCTGTAATAATAATATATGCATACCTTCATGAAGAAGGAATATCCTGTACTTATCCTGAATGACAGAATTATATAGCATGGTCATTTATTAAATCCTAGTAGGATATTCTATTACCACTGAAGTGGTGGATCGTTTCTTATATTACTCTCAAAGAATGAGTATGTGACTAAGCTAAATCCCAAAGGTCTTGTAGGACTCGCTGAATGAGAGATTCTAGAAGATATCCTACATTATGACTGCATAAAGCAAATTAAATTTTCAAGCTATATGACCATACGGGATATAGTGTTGCTCTATGAAAAAATACAATAAGCTTGAAGCTTTGTGATTAAAAGTCATAGAAGACGGGATGGTAAATAAGACTTTGCCAAATTCTAGAAGAAATATTTCTTGAAATAGAAAGACCGAGAGCATTGATGTACTAGAAGTATTCAAATTTATCATCCATAATTACTCAATATCAAGTAGAATTGAGTTGAAATTTTTGGACATCATTATGAATCAGGATATATGACTTGCATATGTTGTACTCCTAACTATGAAGTAGAGCATGCATGAAGCTGCTAAATGTCAAGCATAGAAGCTAAGACATGTAAGAACGGATAAGAATTTTTAAGGTTTCTCCAGAAGAAGAACTTGAATCATGTGCTTACATATTTGTTTTATCTTTGAAATTACTATCCGAGAATATTAGTAGTGGTGGTGGTGCATTAAGTTTTAATTTCCGTTGAATTAAGTTGTTCTCATATACTCATAGAAGAGTTAATGGTTAATTTATTGGCTTGAAGACTAATGTGAAGCAATAAACAATTGCCTATTGCCTATAGCCTATCTAAATAAATTTTGCATTATTTTATCCACAAAGAAGCCTTAATTAACCATGTAGGTTATAGTTTTATGTGCAATACTACCTTGTAGGTAGAAGGGAAATTGAATTTTCTAGAAGCACTTGAACAATTGGAATATACTAGCATATGAACTGATCTTAGAAGGATCTATTTAGCCAAGAAATAGTATAATCCATAAACTAAGTATTTAATACTTTAACCCAAAAGCTAGAAGTTTATGTCCTACCCTGGATATGTTATTGTACACACTAAATAGTGCACTTGATATGTGAATTTCATGCCATAACCAATGAATACTAGAAGTATGATTGGATTCTATAGACCATTAAAAATGACTATTCATAGATGATGCATGAAGCAGCTTACTACTTCAAATAATTATGGCATGAAAAGGGGGGAGGAATTTCGGGTAAAGGCATAAGAAAATATGGGTAATATATATTTAGTAGGCATAGCCTTCCTAAATCTATCTTTAAATGAAGTGCATGTATAAGAACTTGGAGTTCTAGTCATGTCCTTTCCGGCAGAATTAACCTTCTCTACATTGCACTAATTGCAAGTAAGCTTGTAGCATTTTGTTGTTATCTATTACGTTGGATTGAATACCAACATTCCACATTACATTTGAATGTGTATCACTATGTTGTGCTCTCGTCGAGCTGCACCTATCTCCACTCCTACATGAATATTAGCAAAGAAGCTATATTTATAGCTTGTAGCTGCCTTGCACTTCCCCCATAATTAGATTGAATAGCTAGTACGCTATGTCTATAGTTCCCGTTGAACTAAGAAATATATCTTGCTTTCAATGGATTGCATGTATAAATAATAAATTGGTCAAGGGCCATGTAGCATAAGATCAGGGGGAGTTGATTAAATTGAAATTGACTTAATGGAGAAGTGACCCATTTTAATGGGCTGAATTATAGTGGAAATTGAGTTAATAGACAAAACACTTAATGATGATTTGGGATTCATGATGAAAAGGCATTTGGAGAATATTTGCATTAATGACAATTAGAAAATCCTAGAAGAAATTCTATGTGAATTTGAATGTTGCATATTTTATACATTTGAAGTGTATGGTCCATTTTTAATGTATGAGTACTTGGATCAATTTTTTGAGGCTATAAACAATAAAGAAGCTAGATAATGAAATGGTTTTCTAAACCATGATATGTGCAAATTAGGGGGAGAACATCCCTGAGTTTGAAGGAATACTGAATATTTTTAAGTGCACTTTATATATTCTAGCTCACTGCATATAATGTATAATAACCCCCGTATTTAAATATGTGCTTGAATATTTCCCATAAATTTTTACCATAGCATACATGAATGGGCCTCCACTTGTAGTTGGAGATACATGAATTTGATTATTTTAAGCCCATGATAGGGGATATCTTTTGAAGTATGCTATTATAGATCTAATATTGGCATTAGGGGGAGAGAAAGGCTATGTTGAATGCCAAATATTATTTCCATGGAAGGAAAGTGATCTTAAGAGAAAATATTCCTTTAAGCTTAAAGCAGGAATAGTATCACGCACTAAATCAAACAATAGTTTGACTAATGCTCTTGTGAAGCATGAAGCAGAGCATATGCCAGATATATTTGAAATGAGAAGAGTAACTTGAAGTTATAGAAAAACCAGAAGTTATGTTTACTAGTAGTAAACTAAATGTTGTATATTATCAAGCTAAAATCTATGGGGACGCCTATGGATTATAGTTTAGTGTACACTTGGTAAATAAAATAAGAACAAACTCCTTCATTCTCATGAAGAGAACACCTCACGAAGAAGGTCAAGCACCTCATGAAGAGGATCATTATAAAGATGAAATCCAACACATAAGCGCGCATCATAGTGTTGGGTACGCAGAACAACAAATCATCTCTTGTTTGGGAAATAACAAAGAGACAGAGAATAATCTCATATTATGAGAATATTGGGAGAAAATAATAGTTGTCGACAACACTACCTCTATAATTGCAAATGTTTCTCTTATGAGAACCCAGATCCGGAAAATAAAGTCCATGGCAAAGTCGCCTGTAGCGATTATATCGGGTCAATGAAGGAAGCAATTGAGGTTGAATCTCCTACTAAGAAGAAATAAATGTTCTGCTATGTCTCTGGCAAATGAATTGAATGAATATGGAATATGCAGTTAATAAGTGGATTATGAAAATTCATATAATTCTTGAAGAATATAAATCATAACATATGAAAATTAAATCTCATATAAGTATTAAGAAGTCTAAGGTAGAATATGTTCATGAATGAATATTTATGTCTCAAGAAGAGCATGTCCTAGAAGGAAGAGTCATCAAATAACTTTGTAGTGAATAACACTATCTCATTGTGTATATCACATAACAATCTCTCATATAGTAGAGAATATATCTCATAGAAGAGAAATGTTATTCACTAAGAATGAGAACATCCATGAAGGATTTAATCCATGAAGGACTTACCAGTCGATTCTTGAAGAAAATGCCATCAATCCCTGAAGTGAATGTAGACCCGAGAGAAAGAAAATGAGGAATCATACAAACACTCAGAAAGTGTATATTGTAAAGCTAGCAATGAAGTGTTGATATCCTCTAAATACCATAAAAGGTATGGCAATTGAATTATCCCCTAAATGCTAATACAAGACTGGATTTATTTAGTGGTATAATTAAAATCCTGAAGATTTATAGAGAATATAATTTGGAAATCCACTAAGAAAGAATTATAAGTATTCAAACTCTAGTATAAGTTTGATGCATTATCTTGAAGATATTGAATATTGTAACTTATTTAACCCCATAATCCTCCAAAAGGATTTATTTCCCTGAAGAATAAAATTTATTTGTTTTGCACAACTAATAAGTGGTCATTATACATGAAGCACATTGCTCTTGTTTATACTCATATTATAATTCATTGAAGAATTATGAGCCAATTTTGAAAGATATAGTATTGTGGTACCATACCATTATTATGCACATATTTTATGAAAAGTGTGTTTTGAACAATGAAGTTCAAAGGATGGCTTTATGAGGGGGAGCAATTTAATTGAATATACCTTGAAGGTAATTAAAACCACTAGAATTACAAAGATCAAGTAGATCATTTATGCTAAAATCCTGAAGTTTATGCATAGATCATGAAGATCAATATCTATTCATCAAGGATAGAATATCATGAAGAATACATGACCAAGAAGGTTAAATGTTGTACTCTTTTTTCCTATGTGAGTTTTTACTTGAAGGTTTCTTACACAAGGTTTTTAATGAGACAACATGTGCAATGCAATTAACGAATGCGATGTACTCTTTTCTCCAAGAACCGTTTTTCCCACTGGGTTTTCGGATGGAGTTTTTAACGAGGCATATGCATATCGTGGTAATCGCCCAAGGGGGAGTGTTGTAAAACATAAGGACTCTATCCTAGAAGGAAAGGAGAAGGAGGAATCCTAATCCTAGTCCGTTTGTATGTGGGCTCTTACCGAAACTCTTAGGCCTTGACAGGACTATATATACGTGGGAGCTCTATGTTGTAATTACCAATATTCAGAGAAATAAAGAATAGTCTCCCTATCTCTTGTGTCTATGTGTTCTACTTTCATCTACTACGTTGATCATGAGAGATGGAGAGGGAAAGGTCCTAACCACTGACAACATGTTTTATAACAATTATTATATAAATAAAGCAACAAGGAGTCCCTTTCATCTATCTACGAAACAATAGTCCATCCGTGAGAGGAGATAAACAGGCAACCATAAGTCCGCAAGGTCAGCACTAGTATATTCTGTCTTTTCCCGTCTAATTTTCTGCCATCTAGCCTCCCATAATTACTCCTTGGTCATAGCAGGCAACCATGCCGCTGCAACTTACCTACCCCAAATTTCGGATCCATGCCCCTCTGCACATCCCTATCATCGTAGCACCGATCCACACTGCCGCCGTCGCCGCCGCGCCCATCTCCGCACCCTCACACCGCTGCAGCTCACACCTCTGCCGATCTAAGAAAATGCGATGTCTCTACTATGCACCGACACTGCGGCCTTCGATCCGTGAAGATCCATTGTATCCATGCCTATCCTCGACACCAGGGGCGGATCCAGGATGAAGCAACCAGGGGGGGCTAAATAATGAAGGATTAGACTTTAAGCTATTGATTAATGGTGGATTAGAGGCTAAGCTACAGTGCTTTACAGGTAAAATCCAGCTGCCGGGGGGGCTGCTGCCCGGGCAGCCCGGGCCGTGGATCCGCCACTGCTCGACACCAACCCTTGCATACTGCTGCGTCAGGGCATCCATGCCTCTTGCCGACTCCAGCATTCATGTTTACCAAATTATTTTTTAGGTTATTTCTTTTGGCAAAATCTCCATTGATTCTATTGCTATTTCATAGGGAAGATGGCTCCATGGGCGACTCGATGAACTGTTGCTGAAATGGATAGAGAATTTGATGAGTTGGCCTCTGCTTTATCTGATCCAAGGAAACCTCTGGTATAGGATTCAAACATTCAGTTCCACTAAATATTTTCTCTGCATAAAAAATCAGATGTATTGTAGCATGTTACATCAAGAGAAACTAGGAAAGTAGAATTTTCTGTAGCTCATGTTTAATAGTTCAACGTTTCAATTATCCATTAGTTGTGTGTTGATGTTATAATTAAAATATAGCCACAGATTGGAAGGAGGTCTATTTCTATTGTGGTGTGTTTAGTTAAATAAATTTTACAAAATGGTTTATTCCTACAGGGGAAAGAACAAGCAGGTTACATCCACGTGCCTCTCGAGCTGACAATACCTGTGATCATTTGGATTCAGATGTGGCCATCGATAAAAATATTCAAGTAAATGCTGCAGCACTCAACACTAAAGGTGTTTTGCTAATCCGAAATATCTTTCTGTACACTATTGTTTATTTCACTATATTAGCTACGCTCTCTTTCACTAAATTAGCCAGGCTTTGTTATGCTGATCTGAAATTGTTTCTTTATAAAACATAATATTAAGCAATGCATTTTAGAAAATTGCCAAAGTAACTAGGAACTGTTATACTATCAGAAATTCGTTTCCATACACTACAGAGTACAAATATGAAATATTACATTTAATTATTGTTGTTCTTTTCCCTAAATTAACTAGACCCTGCTAAGAAGAGTGGTAGAAAAGTTACAATCAATGATCTACTTTGCAAGAGAAAGGCAAAAGGAAAGCATATTGATATAAAGTTCCCAAAGAATTTGCAGAAGTGTGTGTGGAGAACATGCTTGTTTATTTAAAAGTGAGATTAATGATGGCATATGTGCTTTATGAACTAGGATTATGTGCAGGTAATGTGATTATGTATGAAAAAATGTGGCGGTATCATCATGTTCCACTCTTCATGGTTATTGTCTATGGAATATAGTTCTCTGTTGTACCATCATTTAATTCACTTGCAATGCAAATTTCTAGAAACTGCAAATTGTTTCAATATATAACATGCTATATTTCTAATCATGAATAATACCAGCACAACAGGTTTGCTTGTCATTTGATACAATTCATCATTTGCTAAACCATCCTATTGTTAATGCTTGTTCTTATAAATCATTAGCTGCACCTATTTTCATGTCATCTGATATATTAATTATTTGTATCATGCTTTGTAGATCAAACTACATGAAGCTTATGTCACACATCAAGAAAATATTAATTCTGCACATGTACCAATAGTGGAGCACTTCGCGTTAGTTCTAGGTTGAAAGCCAAACCATTCACACGGTGTTGGCATTTGTGCAGGCGCATATCGAGGCTTCTGAACAGTGTGAAGCTGCAACATGAACACGTGCAGATGCTGCTGAGCAACATACTGAGGCTACTGGGCAACGTGCACAAGCTTTGGAAGGCTAGGTCTTAACGGTGGTCGAAACAAATGCACAGTTGCAAGAAGAGCAACAATCCCAACTTGATGAGCTTAGTTCTTCGCATCAAATACAAACGTGAGAGAACAACTTGATCAACAAATGGCTCAAGTTCATTGGATGCATTCATTTTGGTGCTTCGCAGCGTCCATCATATTTGAGTTCAATACCCATAACTGAATCAATTGTTTGAGATTTGAAGTAGTGTGAGTTATTTTGAGAGTTCCAAGTGTCATTAAATTCTGTGTATTGATTGATTGCAACATTATCATGGTCAAAGAATTATTGGAGTAAATATTATTGGTCTACATTTGCCACAACATCTATTATCCACACAATTGAGACTTATCTTGTGACCAAACTTGTTGTAACTAATATTTTCACACAAATGTTATGTTTTTTGTGATGAAATTATTGATACAACATGTCTTATCAGTTCTCACAAAAAATCATATTGTGAGAACAAATATTGACACAAAAATTATATAATGCCTAAGCTTTGGTCACTAGTATATTGTCTCTAGTGACCATATAATTTGTCACTTTTATAATGGTAACTGTGGCGACCAAATTGCCATAAGTAAACTCTAATTGTGTCAATTGTTGTCACCGCTGAAAACAATATAAGTGGCATCATTTTTCATCACTAATGTGCATGTTTTTGTGACAACAAAGGCGCCACAAATGGGTACATAATTAGTGGCAACATCATTAGTCACTAATGAGTATGACCATTTGTGGGGAATGAAAAATCATCACTAGAGTATTTGTGAGACGAGTATTTGTGGCGACTAGTGGTGATTAAAAAAGTCACCACAAAGGTTGCTTTGTGGCGAAAAAATATGCTTTTGTGATGAAATTTTTCGCCACAAAAACCCTTTGCCATTGTGGTGTCCATCCAAGGCACTAAGTAGCACAATGGTTGCTTGACCGTTGAGATGGATGATCCTCATTTCTTCCATGGTTGGATTCTTGGGGTCAACCGGAGGCTCAAATCCGTTGCACTCCACCTCCCAAATGCCAGGATGAAGACCTATAAGATAAGCCTTCATTAAGTGCTTTCACTTGGCAAAGTTAGTCCCATTGAAATGAGGTAACTTCCCCGTGGGCACATTGATGAAAGACTTGTGATCATGGTTAGACATAGAGGAATAATTAAAGGATACGGCTGCATATTTGTTGTCGTTGTCTTTCTTACCCTTTCCTTTCTTGTCCCTCTTGCTATGAACTTGATAGGACTCATCATCATCACCATCTTCGGAGCTGCTAGAGAGCTCACTAGATGATGTGTTAGGAGCTTTGGCTTCTTCCTCTTTCTTTTCCTTTGTTCTCTTCTCTTCCTTCTTTCTTCTCTCTTGAGTCTTCTAGCTTCTTTTCTTGCTTTCTTCTCATCAAGACGTTGCTGCTCTTTCTTCTTTTCTCTTGCTGCCCTCTTGAGCTTTCGCGCCTCCTTTCTTCTTTCTTCGGCGTCGGTAGGCTCAAGATGTCAAAATGTCATGTTGCTTGTTGTTGACATGCTCAGCTGGCTGCTGTCGGTGTCGGTGTCGTGTATCCAAACACGCTCTGGAGTGACCTCCACGGGCTTGGTGCTAGCAGCTCCTCCCCCAGTCTCCATACTTCTCGCGGTGAAGCGATCTGAAGTAAACCGGCTCCGATACCACTTGTAAGATCGCTGGAGAGCCTAGAGGGGGTGAATAGGCCTATAAAATCTATCTCAAACAAATGTTAGTCCTGACCACGGCACTGTCGCCCACGCGGCACTGCCGCACCTGCAGAGAAGGTTAGCTCACAGTTCAAAATCTATCCAACAAAGTTTAGATCGGATAAATTTCTTGGCTTTCTACGGGGTAGAGGATCAAAGATCAACAGCTAGAGATGGCTCGAAGTCCACACACACAAGTAGATCGGGCTCAAACCCTAGAAATTATCATAAAGACAAGTAAAGTAGACAAGCATAAGTGACACAATGATTTATCCTGTGTTTCAGCTCGCCACTAAGGCTTGTCTAGGTCCACGTTGTTGAGGGTTTTACCACTAAGGCAAAGGGTCTATTTCAACCCTACCTCGTTCTTAAGTCAAGAGAGTGAACTCTTGAAATGAGAGATGATTTTACTAGCTGCAAGAGGTGGTTACAAACCTCCTGGGTCTGCCACAAGCTTGGCAAGCTCACCGGGCGATGCTCTAGCCAGCTAGGAGCAAAGCTCCAAGAGTAACAAACACAACCGCTGGCCAAAATATGAACCAAATGCTCTTTTGAGATTGGAAATCAGTGGATCTGCTCTCTAATCGAGTTTTAGGCACCTTTTCTCTCAATGATTGATGGGGAAATCAATGAAGCGGCTTGAGAGCTCAAGGTGCTTCAATGGAGGAAGAGAGAGATGAGCACTGGTCGGTTTGGAGTCGAATGAACCATTGGATACGTTAGGGAGGTTAAAGAAAGATATAAATACCCCTCAGCCCTTAACAGTCACTTAAGTGTGGCACTACCGCCCTCCTAGTGCGGCACTGCCGCACTCACCAAACGGCGAGGAATGAGAGACTACTTTACAGGCTATTTGGTGGAGAATGAGGATGCTTTTGATAGGATGTGAGCACTTGGTCACACTTTTTGAACCAGGAGGTGTGTCCCCCTTGATAGTATGGCTTTTTCTATACTCAAATTCAAAATGTAAAAAGAAATTAGACCTCCTTTGAGTATGAAGCCGTCCACGAAGGTAATTGGGAGCTCCTCCTTTCCATTAACATCCTCAATTATGAATTCTCTACTTATCATCTTAGTAAAGCTCATTAGTTCTCTAATTAGGTGGTCATTAATGTCAAAACCCACAATAGGGCTTGATTGCACTTACAATAACTAATAAAACTTGCTTATATTTGTGCTCTCTTCCTCTATCTTTTTTCTAAGACTACATGCTGGTAGTTGTGATCTCTATTAGTTTTGATCGAATTTATAAACTAATCTATATGCTTTTATCCATATTCATAGTTTGCATTATTCTTCACTTCGTACCACTATACACTTTTAATATGTGTTTAGTTGAAACTCTAGTGGTCTTAATATACATTTTATTTGTTTTATTCAACACTCTTCTTTTTTTGCATTGTATTAAGAAATAGATTCTAGATTATATACTCTCACCCTTAGTTACTACAATGGCATATATAGTCATTCCAACACGGTAGATGTACGTACTAGACTCCTTTGACCTTTGTAATTCACTTCTAGATGTTTTAAATTTTTTTATAAAGTTTATTAGTTTTGTCTATCTTTTTTCTAGCGTGCCCATCCCATGCTAGGTCAGGCGTATGATGGCCTTTATCAGCGGCTAGGCACGAAGGAAGGAGAGAAGGACATTTATAGGATGGCTAGGATCCGCGAGAGGAAGACAAGGGACATCAACCAAATAAAATGCATCAAGGATGGGACAGATCGACTTCTGGTAAAGGATGAGGAGATCAAGTCGATCAAGAACAGATGGAGAGAGTACTTCGACAAGTTGTTTAATGGGGAGAATGAGGGTCCTACCCTTGAGTTGGACGACTCATTTAACGATACCAACAGACGCTTTGTGAGGAGAATTTAGGAGGCAGAGATCGGGGAGGCTTTGAAGAGGATGAAGGGAGGTAAAGCGATGTGTCCTGATGGTATCCCCATTGAGGTGTGGAGATGCCTAGGCGTCAGAGCGATAGTATGGTTAACTAAACTTTTTAACCTTATTTTTTGGTCTAACAAGATGCCTGAAAAATGGAGGAGAAGTATATTAGTACCTATCTTCAAGAACAAGGGAGATGTCCAAAGTTGTACTAACTACTGTGGGATTAAGTTGATGAGCCATACGATGAAGCTCTGGGAGAGGGTTATCGAGCATCGCCCAAGGAGAGTGACACATGTGACCCAAAATCAGTTTGGGTTCATGCCTAGTAGGTCGACCATGGAGGCAATTTTCTTATTACGACAATTGATGGAGAGATATAGGGAGCAGAAGAAGGACTTGCACATGGTCTTTATTGACCTCGAGAAGGCATATGACAAAGTACCGAGAAATGTCATGTTGTGGGCCTTGGAAAAGCACAAAGTCCCAACTAAGTACGTTACCCTCATCAAGGATATGTACAGGGATGTGGTGACGTTTGTCCGAACATGTGATGGCGACACCAGTGATTTTCCAATTAAAATAGGACTGCATCAGGGGTCAGCTTTGAGCCCTTATTTATTTGCTTTGGTGATGGATGAGGTCACAAGGGACATACAAGGTGATATCCCTTAGTGTATGCTCTTTGCTGATGATGTGGTGCTAGTTGATGACAGTAGGACAGGGGTTAATAGGAAGTTAGAACTATGGAGGCACACGTTTGAGTCGAAAGGGTTCAGACTTAGTAGGACCAAGACCGAGTACATGAGGTGCGATTTCAGCGCGACTAGACATGAGGAGGGAGACGTTAGCCTCGATGGACAAGTGGTGGCCAAGAAGGATACTTTTCGGTATTTAGGATCGATGCTACAAAAGGATGGCGACATTGATGAAGATGTTAGGCATAGAATTTTAGCCGGCTGGTTGAAATGGCGTTAAGCTTCTAGCGTCCTCTGTGACAAAAGGGTGCCCCAGAAGTTGAAAGGTAAGTTCTATAGGACGGCGATTCGCCCGACGATGTTATACGGTGCTGAGTGTTGGCCTACAAAAAGGTGACATGTCCAGCAATTGAGTGTAGCAGAGATGCGTATGTTGCGTTGGTGTTGTGGGCACACAAGGAGGGATAGAGTCCGGAACGATGATATTCGGGATAGGGTTGGGGTGGCACTAATTGAGGAGAAATTGATTCAACATCGGTTGATATGGTTTGGACATGTCCAACGGAGGCCTCCTGAGGCGCCGGTGCGTAGTAGGGTTCTAAAGCGGGCCGATAATGTAAAGAGCGGTAGAGGTCGACCTAAACTAACTTGGGACGAGTCCGTTAAGAGAGACCTTAAGGAGTGGAATATCTCTAAGGATTTAGCTATGGACAGGAGCGCTTGGAGACTGGCCATCAACGTGCCTGAACCGTGACCTCTTTCTGTCTTGTGCCATTTATGTTCCTTTATATGTCCCTTGTTTATCGTCTCTTTTGGGTTTCATCTCTAGCCTACCCCAACTTGCTTGGGACAAAAGCCTATGTTGTTGTTTTTGCCCATCCCATGCTAGAGTAGCTGCTTCCTACTTAGGTTGGTATAATAAGATTGTTTATGGTTGCAAAACTATTTTTGCCATAGAATAGTCGTACTTTTGATAATCCATCCATGGTTAGTATTTAGATAGAGTTTTGTGTAAGTTTCTAGCCATCCTAACTCACCGCCTCTCCTAGTTTTTGTTTTTAAAGCTCACCCAGCCACTCCCCCTCCCGGCCTTCCCATCCAAGGACTAGCACCGGTTCCCTTCACACTTCCAAAGTCCAAACTGCTAATAATTTTATCTAAGATCCATATCTGCCATCTATCTAGATCTTTAAACGTGGTGATTGCACTGTAGTTACACAGTAACGGGTATTTCCCACTCACATTTCCCTATTCAGCAACCGTAATACATGTATTGTATCTCAGCCCATTAGGGAACGGTAACACAAACAGTACCAGATTTTGTAAACAGTGTTACTACCTGTTATTCCACAGTACCAGGTCATGTGAATAGTACTAACGTTACTGTTCCCCTCCGCCCACTGCTGGGTTGTTCCTTCCTCTCTTCCCCCCAGCAACTACCTTCGCTCGTGCAAAGCACAGGCCCCCCTAGTATACCTTAATCCTAGAGGGCCCCCTCTCACAGATCACAGTAGGAGACACAGTTCCCCCCAAAACACTGTTCTAGAACCGTACGGATCTTGCTAACAGTGCCCCACCCCCGGTATGAACAGTAGGTACCCCGTCTGTAACAGTAGTACCGGATCTGTTACTGTACCCCATACCCTGTTACTATATGTTACCGGGTTTCTCACTGTAGCAAATACCCATCACTGTTCCACACATTTTCTTTTCCCCTTTTGCTCCTCCTTCCTTAAAAAAAAGGGAAAACCTCACCCATGCTTTGCACGGTCCCTGCTATTAGATCTATAACTATACAGCTTTCTGCCTGCTGTACTGTATCAATAAGTTGGTGTCTCGCTGTCTGCTTGTCAATTAATACTTAGAGCAATGCTAAGGTGGAGAAGAGAAAAGAGAAACAGATTGTAAATTCACACTCAGCTCATGCATAAGAACCAGGAACGTTATGAGAGAAACAAGTTTGAGTCATAGGTGAGCTAATCACTATATAAGTTGGTTGATAGATTGGCTAGTTTACATAAAGTTAGCAGTGGGCTATATTAATTACTAGACTTGCTCTAAGCACTAGTAGTAGGAGTACTAGTATAGCAGTAGCAGTATCGTGCTTGTGTCTATTGTACCTAAAATTTGGAAGCAGAGCAAAGACACCTGTACGGTTCAATGCGCCGTCGTCGTTTAATTTGTTTCATATTTCAGCAGAGGCTATTACGCTTAGACACCAGTACGGTTCAGTGCGCCGTCGTCGTTTAATTTGTTTCATATTTCAGCAGAGGCTATTACGCTTCACACTGATGATAAGGGGGTGTTTAGTTCACCTAGCTAAACTTTAGTCTTTATCGCATCGAATGTTTAGATATATGCATAGAGCATCAAATATAGACTATTTACGAAACTAAATACACAGATTGAGACTAATTTGCGAGACGAATTTTTTAAGCCTAATTAGCCCATGATTTGATAATTGGGTGTTACAGTAACATGTGCTAATGACAAATTAATTAGTCCTAATAAATTCGTTTCACGGTTTACTGATGGAATCTATAATTTATTTTTTATTAGTATCCGAACACCCATGCAATACTCATATAATATCTAATGTGACACCAAACGAAAATTTAGTCCCGGCATCGAACACCCGTCAAGTCAAACGTGATGTGTCGTCCTCAGGAATTGCTTACTACGCGTGTTCTGTAGAAAATGTGCCTCAATAGTCCTCGGTCCTCGCTCGATCGTTTAATTTTCGACTCCAATCATGCACGTACACACCTTTTTTTTTTTAAGATAATGGTAGATTAAACAACCGGCTTCTTCCTTCAAGAAGGAATCAGGCCACGAGTTCAATACAGAAGAACAACAACACACCAGCTGACCAAAACATCCACGGCAGTACCAAACCAGTTTTTAACCAAAGACTAAACACTAAGTCTAAGAGCATAAGGCCAACCGAAGAGAGCATAGCATTGCAAGGCCGCAGTCTCTAGCTTCTGGCACCCTTGGACAATAAACTTCTTCATGTCTTCATTCCTTTGTAACAGCCCCCACTGCCGCAGCCAGTGCGTAGCTCTGAACACGACCTGCAAAATAGATTTTGGACTGCATTTGTCAAATACCAATTCATTTCTTGTAAGCCAAAGCAACCAGCATAATGCAGCAGCTCCTATAAGCAACAAGCTCCTAAATTCTCTCCCACTTTGTTTGTGCCAAGCACCAAAAATATTTCGTGTACTCATTGGTGGTTTTAAACCAAACACCATATGGATAGCACGCCACAAGGCCTTGGCCATCACACAATCGAAAAACAAATGTTGAATACTCTCTAGTTTAGAGCAATAGCAACAATTTCGATTTCCCTTCTAATTTCGTTTAGCTAAATTATCCTTTGTTAGAATTACCCCTCTCCTTAGAAACCACATAAAGATCTTAATTTTTAGTGGAATTCTAAGACGCCAAATGTCCTGAGAAACCTTGAGGCCATTGTTTATTAGGTACGTATACAAGGATTTGACTGAGAACATTCCATTAGAATGCAAGTCCCAGCAAAAGGAGTCCCTGCCATCATGTAAATTAATACTCGCAATCCTACCAACTAGGTCCTGCCAATCCAACAACTTGTTTCCCACTAACGCTCTTCTAAAGGTGATGTTAATTGGTACCGACTGTAGAACCTCAGCCACTGTAGACGGCTTCCTGTGGGCAATATTGTATAGGGATGGATAAACCTCTTTCAAAGGAACTCCTCCTAGCCAACGATCCTCCCAAAACCTGATTTGGGAGCCATCCGAGACCTTGAATCTTCCTAATCTCAGAAACTGCTCTTTTACCCCCATAAGACCCATCCAGAAGTGAGAGTCCCCTGGTTTCTTAGTCACTTGAGATAAAGTCTTATTTTTAATATACTTGTTTCTAATAAGTTCTTGTCAAATACCATCTTCATTCAAAAGCTTAAACAACCATTTACTGAGCAGACATTTATTTTGGATTTCCAGGTTCTGGATGCCAAGGCCCATGCACGTACACACCTAGTACGTATTTTACTTGTTTGTCACATTTCCCTATTTACATGTGAATTATTGTGTTTAGTATTTTTCATTTTTATACGTTCTTCTCACCTCCATGCACAGGCTAAGTGTGACTATCATGCTCTAACGGGCACCATGCATGCTGTGCCGGATTAGGACCGAATGGCCTCTATCTCATTGAATTTCATCCAATTTGGTGAGACCGGAGACAAAACTAAACCAGCCAAATAATTTTAGCCCAATTTGAACTTTTTGCACATCATAATGTCTAAAACAGCTCATAGATATCTCCCCTGGTATAAAAGTGCGAAGTCCATTCTAGAAACCTTAGTTTTCTTGCTCGCGAAAAAAAAGAAACCTTAGTTTTCTGTCTTGGTGGTGGCCGGTAGCGTTGAAAACGGACGGAAAAATTCCCGTTCCGACCCATTCCGTTTTCCACTTTTGTCCGTTAGTTTCCGTATTTGTAGGGTCCCGTTTCCGTATTTACAGATATGAGAGAGGGGTTTTTCTGTCCGTTTCCACGGGATCCCGTTTTCATCCGAAATTGACTCGTATTTATTATGTTTTTCATCCCATTTTAAATCTATATGAGATGTGTAGAAACTAATATGTTCATAAACCTATTAATCACCAATTATGTATGTTAACATATGACATGTTAGTAAATAATAGACCAATAACTTCGTATGTGTATATTAATTTGGGACTTTGCTCATGTTTATTTATGAATATTTAATCATATTATTTTAACTTAATTTTTTGGCTCTCCATCCGTATTTGTTCGTTTCCGTGCATCTTTCCCGATTCCATTTCCAAACCCGCATTTTTCGAACCCGATCCCGTTTCCACCAAAAAAAAAATATAGAAACGAAAGTAGAAATAGAGTTTTTTCGTCCGTTTCTGTCTATTTTCACTGTCGCTGCTCCTCACTCCCCATTCTTTTCTGTTTTCCTACACCACCAGCTCGAGGAGTTCTGATGTTTGGGCAGGCAGGGGAACGAGGCGGTGATGACGCTACACGACAAGCTACGGATTATTTTTGTTAAATTTTGATAATTTTTTTATCAAATTCAAAATTTTGACCGGTCTACTTAATTGAATCTCGCCCAAGTTTTCAAAAATTTCTGAATTACATCCAATACGGTATCGACGGTGTTTGGAAGCCCGACGTTTCTTGCCACTCCGCTTGTGGCACGAGCACAGCGGGACGAAAGGCGGCTCTGCCGCAGGTGGACTTTTCTTGGAGCGCGTGGGCGTGTGGCCGGACTGCCGGAGCGACTACGCTAGGCGTAAGATAGAGGAACTCCACCCGGGTCAGGTGGGCTGGCACGCCGTCGTCTGCTTCGGCTTCCGATTCCGCGATGCCCACATGCATGTGCTGGTGCTGGACAACCACACGCCTACCGGGCCACGACCCACGGCTGGGTTCATATGAAATTCAAGCAAAGCTTTGGAATGAAGGAATCAATCCGCACGTCTCTCTCCATGCTCGACTCAGGCCTCAGGTGAGGTTCGGGGCCTTTAAATTTTCAAATGTACAAAAAATGTAGAGTACACTGATTCAAAATTTACTAGAACATTTATAGATCCCAACAGTTACTAATTTTCCTTCCATCAAACAAGGTGTAATTAGTCTGCATTTTTACTGTAGAAGCCTTAGAAAAAACTTATCATATGAAGTTATTTTTTCTTCTAAAAATTATGTTGCTCATAGAGTATATTGTGAACTGCCATCTTATTTTGAGAGAAATAAAAGAAAAAAGCCTCACTAGGATGGTTTTAAGAGTTGCTTGTGGTCAAATTTTAGGACTATATTATACTAATAAAACTTGCTTATATTTGCCCTCTCTTCCTCTACATTTTTCTAAGGCTATACATATAGGTAGTTATGATATCTGTTTCGATAGAATTCATTTATGAATTAATCTATATATTATTTTATCCATATTCATAGTTTTCCTTCTTTTATTTACAATTGTACCACTTTGTGTCTTTAATATGTACTTAGTTGAGACCCTTTAATTATATCAAATCTTTGCTGTAGCCCATGTGTTGTATGATGTCATGACTCATCACGAGTCTAGATTTGGCTATCATTTTTTTTCTTTATTAGTTGCTACGGTTTTTATGCACATCCTAAGTTAATATACCTTTTATGCAACACTCTCCTTTTTGTACTTTATTAAGAAATGGATTCCAATTAAGTCCTATACTTTCACACTTAGAAATGGACTTCCTGGACATTTATAATTTACTACAAAACATGCGCGTGCGCTGTAGCAGGATTCAATATGTCTTTGAATTGGATTATGTACCATCGCTGGACATAGGTCATTCTAATTTGTACGAGTATGAGTTGTGAGTTTAGATCACATATGGGACATGGAGGACGAGGGGCATTTTGGGAAGTAAAATAAAAAGAGAGTTGGAAGATTAAGAATCTATTAGCTCTTTAATATTGGATTTAGATTTGCCAAATTGGTGACTAGATGTCTTAAATTTTTTATAAGTATTTATTACTCCATCCGTTCTAAATTATAATACATTTTAGATTTTCTAGATACTTTGTTTTGTACTATATATATATATAGACATAGTATATATCTAAGTACAAAACAAAAGCTAATATGCATGCATCTTAAAAAGTCAAATTGTCTTATAATTTAGAATTGAGGGAATATTAGATGTATATCTACCTTTTTTTTCTAGCGCAACAGTACGTCCAATGGAATCTCAATTTGCTGCAGTATAGGTAGCTTGCATACTTTAGGTTGGTATAAGAGATCGGTTATGGTTGCAAAAACTATTTTCGCCGTAGAATAGTCGTGCTTGATAATAATCCCCAACTTGCTAGAGTACGGCGTCTGCGCGCCATTTTGGCATTTGGTGATGTGGACGTGGACGTCAACATGCATCTCCGCTGAGAGCCTGAGAGGCTGATGGTCTGGGCGAGATGGACTGCACGCCGCCGAGTGTAGAAGGGTATTATTGAAAAAAATTGAGAGAAATTAAATTCTTTAAATCCCCCCCTGCTTGTTGTAGTTCGACGTGGTCCAAGTCCTTTTCTAACGTCCAGTAGGCCAGCATATATACTTGATGATAAATGACACTCGCATCAGAATTGGCGCACCAGAATTGTTTACTTATTTTGCGGGTCGCCGTCAGTCCGTCACGTACGCCCCGATCGATCAGGTACAAAACGTGGGGCGCGTTTCGTTTGCGTCTCACTACCCTTCTCCTCCGACCGGCTGACCAGACCAGCTTAGCGATTATCAGACAGCTGTTTGGTTCCCCAGCAAGCAGCTTGCTGGAGCGAGAGCTAGCAAAGCTAGCCTTGTCCAGCGAAGCGAGGCCAGGCGATCGAGCGAGGCATCCGAACGTGCCCATGTGTTCAGCATCTGCTTTGCCCCATTAGCAGAAGCAACTGCAAGCGAGAGAGGCACACAACAAAAAATCAATATTCACTCATGTGTTGCTCGAAATTTTGTCTTGCTTGATGAGCTTTTTTTTTCTTCTAAATAAAATTTACCATCGGTCCTCAAAATTGTCTAAAGCTGTCATCTAGGTCCCCAAAGCCTCAAAATGTATTTTGAGCCCCCTAAAATTGTAACACGTCTTATCTAGGTCAAAACGTGTGTTTATCCAACCCGCTATCCTACATGGCATAGATCTGACATATGAGACCCATACGATAGCGACAAGACTCCACCTTAGAAAATCATAGGTTTTGTAAGACCATAGCTTTCAATGGGATCTATAACTTTCTAGTTTTGAGTTTTTTTTATTTGAGATATTAAGATGCTAAAAATAGTATAAAGTTTCAGGAACATATTAATCATGTATCTAGGCTTGTCACTTTAGAAACATCGTATCTTTCTCGTATAGTATCGGATAAATATACTATTTATATAAAAAAACAATATAATATCTTGACAGAGCCGCCATCTTCCTAGGGTTTGGTCGAACCCTAGGATGCACCGCCCTTGGTGTGGACGGTTCATATGGCTCTTGGATGGCGATTGCGGACTCCTAGAGAAGGCTGGGCCTATTTGGGGCCCATGTAGGTTCATCTGAACCATTAGAAAAAAAAAGTCTACTTTTTCTCTCTTAACTTTTGTGAAAGTCTGATTTTCCTCCCTGAACTTCAAAACTGGGCAAACCACCTCATTCAACTTTTTAAACCATGCGTTTTACCTCCCTGGCCCGGTTATAAGCAGTTTTGAAGGCGGTTTTGTATTTTTCTTTTTTATTTATTTCGGCTGAATCTTTGAAAAATCATAGTAAATCAAAGAAAAATCATAAAATAGAAAATCTATAACTAAGTAATACATGATCCAATGAGTATGAAATTTTTACTATAGTTTAAGCATACAATAATTAGGTCACCATAAAAATTTCACCACAATTGGACCATAGAAACTGCATATATGAATTATTCCAATTAATTACGGAAAAGAATAGATCAAAATCTACAGCAAAAATTTTGTACTAAAGCATACTATATTATATATTCACTGTGTAGATATACTCATGTGGAGTCCAACAAAATTAGATTTTCTATTTTATGATTTTTCTATGATTTACTATGATTTTTCAAAGATTCAGCTGAAATAAATAAAAAAGAAAAAGACAAAACAACCTTCAATACCGCTTATAACCGGGCCAGGGAGGTAAAACGCACGGTTAAAAGTTGAGGGAGATGGTTTGCCCGGTTTTGGAGTTCAGGGAGGAAAAGCGAACTTTCGCAAAAGTTGAGGAAGAAAAAGTAGACCTTTTCCGAACCATTATATTGATGGGCTAGGGATCGGTCAATCGATCCCTGGTGGTGCCCTTTAGGGCCATCTTTGGTGGGTTGGCCCTCTTATGGATTCTGGGTTCTTTGTGTGTGCTCGTGGCAATTGCCTTGTATTCGGAGTTGAACCTTTTCTTGCCAAGTGCACACATATTCTTACGTATTTTGTCATGAATGCACCTGTAACCAAATAACTCTAAAATAGATTATTCAAAACTAAATATGCACGCGAGTGATGCTAGTTCTTCATCATTTCTGAGATAGTTGACGGTCAGATTTGGCACTCTGTCTGTCAACAAAAAGGTTGATCCAGCCCTAGGCTACAGAACCCTAGCATGTCACCTAAGCACCCCGTATAAGGGGTTGTTTGGTTGTGCCATGGGGAACCTGTCTAGGAGGGGCTGGAGTTTTTTTTTTTTGACGAATACCGGCTGGAGTTGAGACGGTGGTAATTGAGCCGGTGGTTGAAGGCGACATGTACACGATCTGGGCCAGTATGGGCTGAACTTGTTATGTTAACTGGGCTTTATAGAAGTAGAAGGGGTTATTTGGCGTAGGCCCAGTGAGCCTGACTCCCAAGTCCCAACCAGGTCTTGCCAGTTAGTCTGATGTGTGCAGGAAAGGCTGGCGGCGTGAGGCGGAGCGGCCGCGGCCACACTGGGCATGGTAGCACAACAGTTAGCAGAGGCGACACGCAGGCAGGCGCGCAACAGTAGGCCGGCAGCTGCACCGCAGAGGTCAGTGGCGAATCTAGGATTTTAGTTAATGGTATGCCGCTAAAAAATTTTCATATGCAATTCAGTATACCCACTTTAGTAATTTGGTAATAATTGTAAAATTAACAATATGATTCGGTATATATACACTAAATAACACGATAAAGCTTAAATTCATGGATTAAGTTGAAATCATCCATTGAATACAACATAAATAGTTCAAAAGGCATATCGATAATTTAAATATAGACATAAAAGAGCATCAGAGACTTACAATGTTATTTTTCTGACTGTTTTATTAGATACTTTTGAAGGGACATGAATGTATTATTATACCATTTTCATCAACTTCAAAGAAAATATCCCCTGTAATGAAAGTGACTAGATAATCATCCAAAAGAGATACAATATCCGAGTTTCTATTTATAACTGTACAAACATTAAAAACACGATTCTAAATAATTGAACAATTCGATGTTGAATAGCTATGAAAGTAGATAATAATTTTCTAAAAAATGACAAAGAGCAAAAGATTAAATTTTACCTAAGAGAAATAGTGAATCAACGAGTCTCCGTGACTGCGCAACCGTGCAAATTGTAGACGAAGACGAGTGATCTGAGGAGGAGGACAGCAGGGCAGAGGGCACCAGTCACCGTAACAGCGTCACACCTCACCGGCACCGCGTCGGCGTCAGCCGTGAGGGCGTTAGGGCGGCGGCTTGTTCTGTGATTTCTTCTAGCCTCCGAATCTTCCGATCGGCGATTGAGATCAAGATTAGAATACGAAAAGTAGTGAACGCAGGTACATACTGGACTCTTGCCACGTGGGCCGCGTCCTGGGCCTTCCTGCTTCCGTGACGGCGTAATCCAGGCGATTTTTTCCCTTTCTTTTATCTTTTATAAATACAAATGTCTAATACGTACATTATACTAGTAACTAGCCTGTCAAACAGGGTATGCCGGGGCATACCCGGCATACCCTGTGGCTCCGCCACTGGCAGAGGTGTGCAGCGTGCGGGCACGGCAGAGACAGCAATCAGCAGCTCCTGCGTGTGCCAAGTCGAGTCATGAGTCAAGAGTCATCCATACACTACTAGAGAACAGACCTTTCGTCGATGTCTAAAATGGGCATTAGTCCCGACGAAATTTGTATCCGGGACCAAAAACGACTTTAGTCCAGGTTGGTAACACCAACCGGGACTAAAAGTCCCCCGCCCAACGGCTCTAGCGCCAGACCATGTCAGGGGAGACTTTTAGCCCCGGGTGGTGTTACAAACCGGGACTAAAGGCTAACCTTTAGTCCCGGTTGGTGTTACCACCCGGGACTAAATGTTTTGTCCCGGGCCGTGGCACAAACCGGGACTAAAGGTTGGCCTTTAGTCCTGGGCTGTTATAGGAATCAGGACTAAAAGTGCCTCCCACCTATTTCAACTCTTCTTCCTCCCTAGCCCGAGCCCGAGAGCTCACTTCTCTGCTTCTTCTTTGTTGTGTTCTTGCATGTTCTTGCTTTCATCTCCGGCCATTGATCCATCTCAAGGCTTTTACTCCGTTGGCGACTTCTTTAAAGGTAATTAGCTTCATCCTTTCATGTTTTAGCAAGAGCACTTGTCATTTCGTGGTGTATATATATATTTGTGGTTTTTTATTTTATGATTTCTAGGCCAATTTAAGATCTAATCTTTTGATAGTTTGAATATTTTGATGAAGGAAGCTAAAATTAGTGAATGAAAACTAGTATACACCTTTCATTGCTAGTATGTCTACCACATTTCATGGTTTAGTTAGAGAAATAGAGAATTTAGGGTATTTTATTAACTTCTTTCAATTTGCTTATGAAAATTATAAATTTGTAATACTTCAATTTACAAAATTGTGTGGCCGGGTCAATTAGTTCATTAAAATTAGTATATATACATTTCATTCTTAGTATGCCTACCACATTTTATTTTACTTAGTCAATCTAGCATAAAGATATATATATTGACCGATCTATAAACAAATACAGGGGTCACTGGATACTAATTGTCATTGAACTTGATAGTCAACATCTATATGTCTGGGACTCGTTGAGAAAACCACGGACAGATTGCCAAGATATGATAGACATGATCCAGAGGTAAATACTTCAATTCGATCTTTTAAATATTGATGCCTGCTCTTTTACTCTGCAATAGCTAATTAATGATCCAATTATTGGGCAGGGCTTGGGCTTGGTTGGTCGAAAAACATCGTCCGAATCTGAAAGCGCCACTTCCTGATCTTATTTTACTGAGGGTAAGTTGTACCAAGCTCCCCGCATCTTTAACTTATCATGATTCAGCTCACACGTAGCATGAGACAAGACTAATCTTTTTATATCTTACAGTGGGTGGCCGTGCAGCCAAAAGGTACCAATTTATGTGGATACTATGTTTGCGAGTACATGAGGGTGTACCTCAAAAGAACTCGTAAAGAGACGGAGAAAGTAAGTAACATGCATGTATATATAATAAATCCATAACTTGTTTATTTGTTGCTACTAAATAAATCTTATATATATTAATACTTTGTTTTCCTTTAATTAATGCAAATTGAAGGAGAATTATGTGAAGAATCAGGTGTTGGAGATGGTCCTGCTCAAAGGAATCCAAGAGACAATCGTCGGATTCATCAATAACCACGTCCTCCCGAAAGGCGCCGAGTTCTACTACAACCATGCGTCGCCATTGAGACCAAACCAGGACGAAAGCTTGTATGACATTAGTTAAGTGGCGGAAAAACATGCACGTATGACTTTTAAGTGGCGGACGAACATTTAACTGTACAATGTTGTAAATTTTATGTGCATGTACATATATTATACATAAGTATAGCTCTATAATATATATAGTTTCGTAGTATATTTATGTGTAATAACGCTCGAAACTAAATTATAGGTCTAGCGTATATGTATATTAGCAGCGAAGAATACATTTGAAAACCTATTGTAATTGAAAAACCAAAATCAATAATGATTTGAATTGGAAACAAAAAACGAAAAAATAACATTTAGTCCCGGTTGGTAATACCAACCGAGATTAAAAGGCCTGCGCCGTGGCCCAGACTGGCGAGCCTTTTAGTCCCAGTTGGTAATACCAACCGGGACTAAAGGTAGTCCTTTAGTCCCGGACCGCGGAGCCAGGAATAAAGGTGGGACATTTAGTTTCGAACCCTTAGTCCCGGTTCTAGAGCCGGGACGAAAGGCTGTTTAAGCCCGGGACAAAAGGCCAACTCTGTAGCAGTGATAGACAGAGGGGTGCGTTGCCGCGGCCAGCTGTGCCTACTATACTTAGGTACTGTATATATGTATGCAATTCCATGGTACTCTTTCTCTGTGATTCCCATCCTGAATCGCTTATATAATCAATTAAATCTCGTATGTCCTTATCCCATTGTATAATAATGGCATATGTTTTAGTGGGAGCTTTCATGTTTCATTACTGCCTACTTTGGTGTTATATTTGTGCTGGACATGTTCAAACTGTTCAAGCGAGAGTGCGAGACCGTGTGAAAATGGATAAGCAATTGAAATTTGGTCTTCTAAGGCTCCGCTGTTTCTTTGCCTTTCAGGCTACCCTTTGTCAGTGTACTTAACTATGTACTCAGATATATTTGGTAGATTCACATTTATTTGGTGCTAGAATTCAGAGGGCATCACTATTAGCTTTAATTTGTTCCCTTAGTTTGCTGCATTGCGCCAAGAATATCATATCAAATCTGTGGCGGCCAGCGGCGCACGTTAGCATATCAAATTTCTATGAACGCAGATATGTCACATAAGTCAATCAGTCATATGGGTTGTGGTATATTGAGCATACATTGTATGAGATTTTTAGTTCAATTAGATTAGATATGTTGATCTTGCCATTTTGTGTTCTGAATTGTTTATGGGACTACTGGTAAGGCTACTGTTTTAGGCATGCCTACGAGAGCGCAAGAACAATCAGCCTGTTTAGTTCCCAAAATTTTTCAAGATTTCTCGTCACATCAAATCTTTAGACGCGTGTATGAAGCATTAAATATAGATAAAAAATAAAACTAATTACACAGTTTAGACGAAATGGACGAGACGAATCTTTTAAGCCTAATTAGACCATAATTAGACACTAATTACCAAATAACAACGAAACTGCTACAGGAGCGTTTTGTCAAATTTTTCACGAACTAAACCAGCCCAATGACTCGTACGTCTACTGGTCTCCAACGCGGAGTGGGTGCCACGGGGCGCAGGTATCCCCCTGATCCAACGGCTGGGATCGAGTGCTGTAAAGACGCGAGCAAACGTTTAAGAGCCTGTTTAGTTAAAAAGGAAACCCAAAAAATGTCATAGTACTTGTCAGGGGCGGAGGACCCGGTAGGGCGAGGTAGGGCGCTCGCCCTACCTTGACTCTGCTGCGGATCCCCACCCCTGAGCGCTTCCTGCTGCTGGTCAGTAGCCGTGGACGCAGTTTGGCAGTTCCAAAGTCTGAATATGAACGCACGAACGCATCGTCGCAGCCGAAGGTAGAAGACGAGTGGTTGAGCACGATGAAACGTTACTTGGGCTGTGGCTTTGGGTTGGCCATAAGGGCTTTCATTAGAAGTTTAGGACCTTATCGGCCTGCTGCCGGCCCCATGTTTGCAGACTTGCAGTCCGATGCAGCTGATCTGAATTCGTGATCTTGCTTTTTTTCGTCTTCTCAATCGTGAACCCGATCGTGAACTCGTGATTTGCGGCTGATCTGGCCACTGGCGATGTGGTGAGGGCACCGGCCACTAGGGAGGCGTCAGGCGCTAGTGCCATCTCGTCTTCAGTCTTGCTGATCGTAATTAGAAAAAAATTAACATAAAATAATTTTACACTTGTGCTATTATACATATATCAATTGGTTTTGGCAGAATACAGATTTGAGGAAATTTTGGTCTGGTGGCGGCATGGATTTCGCCATACCTTAAATTTTTTCCGTCCTCCGCCACTGGTACTTGTCACATCAAATCTTATGGCACATGTATGAAGTACTAAATGTAGACGAAAGAAAAAACTAATTACACAGTTTAGTTATAAATTACGAGACAAATCTTTTAAGACTAATTAGTCCATGATCAGACACAAATTATCAAATAAAACAAAAAGTGCTACAGTAACCGAATCTAAAAAAAATTCCCAGTGGCGGACCCAGAATCATTTCTTTGGGTAGGCACACTGTATAGAAACAGTGTTGCACAGTATGCTACAGTTCTTGCTACAGTGCTCCGTTACCTTGGTCACCGGAAATTTGGGGTAGTCCTGGGCCTACCCAAAACCCGGCTGGGTCCGCCACTGAAAATTCCCATAGCTAAACAGGCCTAAGACCGACCGCAGCGGCACCGCTAAAAGGATACTGCAGTGCCTTTTACCGGATTGAGGAGCTGCACCGGCTCCGGTAAAAGGTACGCTAGCCCAGCTTCGTCCGCTATTTTCAGCGGATACCGTTCCTCCGGTACCGGCGTTCGAGAGAGACGAGCACATGCGCGGGAGAGAAAGAGCATGGTCCAGCGGTGGGCCCCACTGTTTTAACCATCAAAAAAAATGTTATAACTCATAAACCATAAAACCAAATTAAATTCCGATTGCACCATTAAATTTGTTGCAATAAATACTTCAAAACAAGATGTTACATAGATATATTTAGACAAAGTGACAAGTGGGCCCCATAGTGGATAGAGGATGATATAGAGGATGAATGAATGCGGAGAAACTGTATATTTTGTGATGACTAGGATGGAATATTCCTTTTAGAGGATGAATATAGAGGTCCATGAGTGCGGATAGTCTAAGGCTATCCGCACTCATGGACCTCTATATTCATCCTCTATACGTCCTAGTCAGCAAGATTCTCTCCTCTATACTCAATTCTTCCGCACCCATCCATCCTCTATATCATCCTCTATCCACTGTAGGACCCACTTGTCACTTTATCTAAATATATCCATATGTAATCTAGTTTTGAAGAATTTATTGAGACGAATTTAATGGTGCAATCAGAATTTAATTTGGATTTTTGGTTTGTGAGTTACAACATTATTTAACTATTAGTTGAAATAGTGACAACATCGGGACCCGTGCATGTGCTCTCTCACTCTCATCTCTCACGCTGTCACCCGAGAGCCGCAGCAGGGGCCGTACATGCAGCAGGGTAGCGGATAAACGTTGTTGCGCTGAGAATAGCGGATGGATAATGCTACCGGATGAGATAGAGTACACCACTGCAAGTGTTTTTTACGCTACATGTGTTTGCCGGATGGGATAGAGTAGGTGAGTGCAGCCAGTCTTAGACTATCCGCACTCATGGACCTCTATATTCATCCTCTAAAAGGAATATTCCATCCTAGTCATCACAAAATATACAGTTTCTCCGCATTCATTCATCCTCTATATCATCCTCTATCCACTATGGGGCCCACTTGTCACTTTGTCTAAATATATCTATGTAACATCTTGTTTTGAAGTATTTATTGCAACAAATTTAATGGTGCAATCGGAATTTAATTTGGTTTTATGGTTTATGAGTTATAACATTTTTTTTGATGGTTAAAACAGTGGGGCCCACCGCTGGACCATGCTCTTTCTCTCCCGCGCATGTGCTCGTCTCTCTCGAACGCCGGTACCGGAGGAACGGTATCCGCTGAAAATAGCGGACGAAGCTGGGCTAGCGTACCTTTTACCGGAGCCGGTGCAGCTCCTCAATCCGGTAAAAGGCATTGCAGTATCCTTTTAGCGGTGCCGCTGCGGTCGGTCTTAGGCCTGTTTAGCTATGGGAATTTTCAGTGGCGGACCCAGCCGGGTTTTGGGTAGGCCCAGGACTACCCCAAATTTCCGGTGACCAAGGTAACGGAGCACTGTAGCAAGAACTGTAGCATACTGTG
The DNA here is from genome assembly GCA_022457205.1 of Saccharum spontaneum. Taxonomy (NCBI): domain Eukaryota; kingdom Viridiplantae; phylum Streptophyta; class Magnoliopsida; order Poales; family Poaceae; genus Saccharum; species Saccharum spontaneum. The sequence continues at coordinate 4,857,598 of CM039604.1, forward strand.
CAACACTGTTTCTATACAGTGTGCCTACCCAAAGAAATGATTCTGGGTCCGCCACTGGGAATTTTTTTTTAGATTCGGTTACTGTAGCACTTTTTGTTTTATTTGATAATTTGTGTCTGATCATGGACTAATTAGTCTTAAAAGATTTGTCTCGTAATTTATAACTAAACTGTGTAATTAGTTTTTTCTTTCGTCTACATTTAGTACTTCATACATGTGCCATAAGATTTGATGTGACAAGTACTATGACATTTTTTGGGTTTCCTTTTTAACTAAACAGGCTCTTAAACGTTTGCTCGCGTCTTTACAGCACTCGATCCCAGCCGTTGGATCAGGGGGATACCTGCGCCCCGTGGCACCCACTCCGCGTTGGAGACCAGTAGACGTACGAGTCATTGGGCTGGTTTAGTTCGTGAAAAATTTGACAAAACGCTCCTGTAGCAGTTTCGTTGTTATTTGGCAATTAGTGTCTAATTATGGTCTAATTAGGCTTAAAAGATTCGTCTCGTCCATTTCGTCTAAACTGTGTAATTAGTTTTATTTTTTATCTATATTTAATGCTTCATACACGCGTCTAAAGATTTGATGTGACGAGAAATCTTGAAAAATTTTGGGAACTAAACAGGCTGATTGTTCTTGCGCTCTCGTAGGCATGCCTAAAACAGTAGCCTTACCAGTAGTCCCATAAACAATTCAGAACACAAAATGGCAAGATCAACATATCTAATCTAATTGAACTAAAAATCTCATACAATGTATGCTCAATATACCACAACCCATATGACTGATTGACTTATGTGACATATCTGCGTTCATAGAAATTTGATATGCTAACGTGCGCCGCTGGCCGCCACAGATTTGATATGATATTCTTGGCGCAATGCAGCAAACTAAGGGAACAAATTAAAGCTAATAGTGATGCCCTCTGAATTCTAGCACCAAATAAATGTGAATCTACCAAATATATCTGAGTACATAGTTAAGTACACTGACAAAGGGTAGCCTGAAAGGCAAAGAAACAGCGGAGCCTTAGAAGACCAAATTTCAATTGCTTATCCATTTTCACACGGTCTCGCACTCTCGCTTGAACAGTTTGAACATGTCCAGCACAAATATAACACCAAAGTAGGCAGTAATGAAACATGAAAGCTCCCACTAAAACATATGCCATTATTATACAATGGGATAAGGACATACGAGATTTAATTGATTATATAAGCGATTCAGGATGGGAATCACAGAGAAAGAGTACCATGGAATTGCATACATATATACAGTACCTAAGTATAGTAGGCACAGCTGGCCGCGGCAACGCACCCCTCTGTCTATCACTGCTACAGAGTTGGCCTTTTGTCCCGGGCTTAAACAGCCTTTCGTCCCGGCTCTAGAACCGGGACTAAGGGTTCGAAACTAAATGTCCCACCTTTATTCCTGGCTCCGCGGTCCGGGACTAAAGGACTACCTTTAGTCCCGGTTGGTATTACCAACTGGGACTAAAAGGCTCGCCAGTCTGGGCCACGGCGCAGGCCTTTTAATCTCGGTTGGTATTACCAACCGGGACTAAATGTTATTTTTTCGTTTTTTGTTTCCAATTCAAATCATTATTGATTTTGGTTTTTCAATTACAATAGGTTTTCAAATGTATTCTTCGCTGCTAATATACATATACGCTAGACCTATAATTTAGTTTCGAGCGTTATTACACATAAATATACTACGAAACTATATATATTATAGAGCTATACTTATGTATAATATATGTACATGCACATAAAATTTACAACATTGTACAGTTAAGTGTTCGTCCGCCACTTAAAAGTCATACGTGCATGTTTTTCCGCCACTTAACTAATGTCATACAAGCTTTCGTCCTGGTTTGGTCTCAATGGCGACGCATGGTTGTAGTAGAACTCGGCGCCTTTCGGGAGGACGTGGTTATTGATGAATCCGACGATTGTCTCTTGGATTCCTTTGAGCAGGACCATCTCCAACACCTGATTCTTCACATAATTCTCCTTCAATTTGCATTAATTAAAGGAAAACAAAGTATTAATATATATAAGATTTATTTAGTAGCAACAAATAAACAAGTTATGGATTTATTATATATACATGCATGTTACTTACTTTCTCCGTCTCTTTACGAGTTCTTTTGAGGTACACCCTCATGTACTCGCAAACATAGTATCCACATAAATTGGTACCTTTTGGCTGCACGGCCACCCACTGTAAGATATAAAAAGATTAGTCTTGTCTCATGCTACGTGTGAGCTGAATCATGATAAGTTAAAGATGCGGGGAGCTTGGTACAACTTACCCTCAGTAAAATAAGATCAGGAAGTGGCGCTTTCAGATTCGGACGATGTTTTTCGACCAACCAAGCCCAAGCCCTGCCCAATAATTGGATCATTAATTAGCTATTGCAGAGTAAAAGAGCAGGCATCAATATTTAAAAGATCGAATTGAAGTATTTACCTCTGGATCATGTCTATCATATCTTGGCAATCTGTCCGTGGTTTTCTCAACGAGTCCCAGACATATAGATGTTGACTATCAAGTTCAATGACAATTAGTATCCAGTGACCCCTGTATTTGTTTATAGATCGGTCAATATATATATCTTTATGCTAGATTGACTAAGTAAAATAAAATGTGGTAGGCATACTAAGAATGAAATGTATATATACTAATTTTAATGAACTAATTGACCCGGCCACACAATTTTGTAAATTGAAGTATTACAAATTTATAATTTTCATAAGCAAATTGAAAGAAGTTAATAAAATACCCTAAATTCTCTATTTCTCTAACTAAACCATGAAATGTGGTAGACATACTAGCAATGAAAGGTGTATACTAGTTTTCATTCACTAATTTTAGCTTCCTTCATCAAAATATTCAAACTATCAAAAGATTAGATCTTAAATTGGCCTAGAAATCATAAAATAAAAAACCACAAATATATATATACACCACGAAATGACAAGTGCTCTTGCTAAAACATGAAAGGATGAAGCTAATTACCTTTAAAGAAGTCGCCAACGGAGTAAAAGCCTTGAGATGGATCAATGGCCGGAGATGAAAGCAAGAACATGCAAGAACACAACAAAGAAGAAGCAGAGAAGTGAGCTCTCGGGCTCGGGCTAGGGAGGAAGAAGAGTTGAAATAGGTGGGAGGCACTTTTAGTCCTGATTCCTATAACAGCCCAGGACTAAAGGCCAACCTTTAGTCCCGGTTTGTGCCACGGCCCGGGACAAAACATTTAGTCCCGGGTGGTAACACCAACCGGGACTAAAGGTTAGCCTTTAGTCCCGGTTTGTAACACCACCCAGGGCTAAAAGTCTCCCCTGACATGGTCTGGCGCTAGAGCCGTTGGGCGGGGGACTTTTAGTCCCGGTTGGTGTTACCAACCTGGACTAAAGTCGTTTTTGGTCCCGGATACAAATTTCGTCGGGACTAATGCCCATTTTAGACATCGACGAAAGGTCTGTTCTCTAGTAGTGTATGGATGACTCTTGACTCATGACTCGACTTGGCACACGCAGGAGCTGCTGATTGCTGTCTCTGCCGTGCCCGCACGCTGCACACCTCTGCCAGTGGCGGAGCCACAGGGTATGCCGGGTATGCCCCCGGCATACCCTGTTTGACAGGCTAGTTACTAGTATAATGTACGTATTAGACATTTGTATTTATAAAAGATAAAAGAAAGGGAAAAAATCGCCTGGATTACGCCGTCACGGAAGCAGGAAGGCCCAGGACGCGGCCCACGTGGCAAGAGTCCAGTATGTACCTGCGTTCACTACTTTTCGTATTCTAATCTTGATCTCAATCGCCGATCGGAAGATTCGGAGGCTAGAAGAAATCACAGAACAAGCCGCCGCCCTAACGCCCTCACGGCTGACGCCGACGCGGTGCCGGTGAGGTGTGACGCTGTTACGGTGACTGGTGCCCTCTGCCCTGCTGTCCTCCTCCTCAGATCACTCGTCTTCGTCTACAATTTGCACGGTTGCGCAGTCACGGAGACTCGTTGCATTCAAAGGATTTTATAGTTAATCAGTTATCACCTAACTCACCTACTAAAGACAACACAAAAATTGTTAAGACAAACAAAACCACTTTGATGAACCAACTGAATGCTCATTGCAATGCAAAACATGAGTTGTAACACTCCGTACTTAGCACTCAATATACAAGTATAGAAGAACATAGATTAAATCAGGTCCAGTTTGAAATATGATCAACATATGGTGATACAAACTAACTTATATATGCTATCTCCTACTCATATACTAAAATAGCACAAATATTGTTCAAAAAAATAGCACTTCAATGAAATGGAATCCTATGGAATGCTGATAGTGATTGAAGACATTAGTTCTAACACTCAACTAATACTTTGCAAACACACACGAGTACACTACTGATTAGGAGTTTAAGACTGCATTCTATAGAATATTTAGCAGGTATAGAAGAGCAAGGAAAGAGGTCAAACTTAGTGTTTGGTAATAGATCATAAAGAGACAGAATTAAAGTGCGATTCAGTGAACTTTGCTAGATGTACGTGGTAAGCATATACCTTCTTTAGCATCAGCTTTCTCTGAAGACACGGCATCCTCCACATTGGTACCAGAGACCTTTGAGGTTCCACTGTCATCTTTAGAAGCTGTACTCTTCACTGATTCTTCATTTGGCACGCTCTTGGGAACATTTCCCAAAAAATCACTTTCCTCCTGAGCTTTGTATAGCAGGGCGCATCCATATTTGAAGTATGTGCTGGCACACTCCAGCGCGAGCTCTCCATAATGTGAAGTCCTAGTGGGCAACGAATGCACAAAATTGTTAGTGCACCACTGTAAAGGTTATTAGCATAACTTGCATCAGGCCATGAGGGGCAATGTAAAACGAGATAGAGCAGCACAACTAAAAGTGATTGATACAGAGATTTTATCAACCAAGTTACTGATACAAGGTCCTAAGTTAGTTTGTTGTTGATTGACTTTCGAAATGTTTGCATAATCTCAGACAGACAACACATTTTCCTTAACCATTGTATACTACAGTACACTCCAAAGTTGTTTAAAAAAAACAGTACACTCCAATTGATGGTGAACACAATTTAGGCACCGTGACAAACCATGGCCAAGTGCTGCTCCACAAACCAACACAGGGCTCGGAGCCAAATCCAATAGATCCCTGACAATGACAGACTCTCTGCATCTCACTCACCGACATATACGAAACGATTAAGCAGTCTGCTGCAGAACCCCTTAAACCCTAGTGGACCGAATCCCCGAGCCACCCAAGCGCTGATGCGAAAACCAGCAGATCCGGACAGAAACGCACCGTACCAACCGCCAATTGCTCCAAAATACGCCAACATGCGGAGTCGCTTCACAGCTACATGTCGCAGAAGTGGAGGGGAAATCGGAGCGGGAAAGGAAACCCTAACCTGATCTCGAGCGCCTGGCTGAGGCAGTCGACGGCTTCGACGAAGTCCTCGTCATCGATAGCCTTGGCGCCCCGGTCGAAGAGCTCCTGCGCCCGCTCTAGGGTTTGCGGCTCCTCCTCCACCTCGCCGGGCGCCACCTCGCTAGGCTCCGGGTTCGGCGTCGGCGGGGCCTGGGGCTGCTCCTCCTCCAGCGGCGCGCCCGTGTTCTCCGACGAGGAGGCCATGGGCTGCGTGCTGCGCGGCGGCGGCGGCGGTGGCTGGGGTTCCCCTTCCTCGAGCGGGCGGTGGGTGGAAGGGGAAGGGGAAGGGGAGGGGTAGGAAATGGGGAAATTTTGGGCGTTAGGGTTTGGCCGGATTTTATATGAGTTTGTTTTCAGCTGATCAGATCTCAGCCATCCATCTCAGATCAACGGCTCTAATCGTCCACTGCCATAACAGGCCTGCGGGTTTCAGTAGCCCAAAAGTGAAAGTGAGGCCCAAGCCCAGGTTGAAAGCTTCAAAAGGCCAACAAATTTCAAAAAATTAATTTCAAAATAACACAACTTCGAATCAAATTTTAGGACACTAAATGAATTCATATGAAAAAGTTGTCAACTATAAAGTTGTAGAACTCATCAAGATCTACAACTTTTGAATTGGTCAATTGTCCATCCAACTTTGTTTCAACAATTTGAATTTGGATTTTCAAAATATGACGAATTTAAATAAAAATTTGAGACCATAAATCATTTCAAATGAAAAAGTCATCAACAATAAAGTTGTAGAAGCCATCTAGATCTACAAATTTTATTTTGGTTATTTCTCCATCCGGACCTGTTTAAACAATTTGAAATTTGAAATTCAAAGTTTGAGAACTTCGAATAGAATTTTCGAATAGAAAATGATTTCAATTGAAAATGTCATCAACAACAAAGTTGTAGAAGCCATCTAGATCTACAACTTTTATTTTGGTCATTTCTTCATCCGACAAAGCGATAATAATATTGTTCATAAAATTTACATATCTCTCGTGTGATTTCATAAACTACAAGAGAGATGTGTAGATTTTGTGCACAATGTTACTACCGCTTTTTCGGATGAAGAAATGGCCAAAATAGAAGTTGTAGATCTTGATGAGTTCTATAACTTTTATGTTCATTACTTTTTCAACTGATATCATTCACTGCTTCAAAATGTTGTTTGAAAGTGCCATTTTTTGAAATTCAAATTTCCAATTGATAAAACAAAGTCACATGAAAATATTACCAAAAAATAGCTATAAGAACACAATAAATTGATAGATCATAATTTTAGAAAAATTTAGGAAAAAAATCATCAAATTTGAAGTTAGTATGAAGGAGAAAGACTAGTTACAAGTTTTGACTGCAGATTAAAAAGAGAAAACCTTATGTTCATGTTCTAACTTTTCCAGTATTTAAATATATTTTTTACGTGGCTTCTCTCTGTTCCGAACATCTACGTTTATATTCTTAGGAAAAGGAAAAAGAACCAACAACATCACAAATGAAGAAGTGGCGCAGTGGTATGTCTCAATCTTGCTCGGTGTCTTTCGAGATGTGTCAAGTTCGATTCCTATATGCGCCACCTTTTTCAATAAATTTTTACATATTTTCTCGCTTTTCAATTGAGAAAAAGAAATATAACACCCAATGTGACATTATCAGTTGCTTGTCCTAGTGGTTTGTGCATGTTTCTTTGTTCCAAAGGTCCTAGGTTCAATCCCCGTGTTTGCACATTTTTTTTTCATTTTTCTACCCACCATAACACATACGCGTGCTAAGATGGCCTATTTTCAACTCACAGGTTCTCGGTTCGAATCCCATGGACTGCTTTTTTCCCCCTATTTTCCCTATTTACCAACCCATGGACTGTACTTTTTTCCCCTATTTTTCCTATTTACCAAATGAACCCACAGACTGCACTTTTTTCTGTGCGTATCAAAAAAAACCCAAGAAAAAATTAACAATAAATATCTCGAGTTTCTTTTTTATTTAACTATTTTTCTTTCCTACATACAGGTGTATATTTATTTATCTACTATTTCAAACAATTAACAATAAATAATATTTATATATTATATAAAAGGTCTAGGCCCAGGTTGTGTTTTCAGATAGCCTCTGCAAAAGGTCTATTATTTTTTTTCAAAAAATTATTTTTTTTTAATTTTTTTTAAAAATACTTTGCCGACTGCTCTGCTCCCTGGCAGTCGGCAAAGGTTATTTTTTATTTTTTTCTCAGAAATTCTTTGCCGACTGCCAACCTCCCTGGTAGTCGGCAAAGGCTCTTTGCCAACTGCCACTGATGGCAGTCGGCAAAGAATTAATTTTTTTTTCGATTTTCGATCCCAGTTTTTTTGTGTTGCCTTACTACAGTAAGTACATGATATATTCCAAGTTTGGGGTCATTTTGATTTATTTTGCTATATTTCATTGATTTTTGTTGTTTCTTTGATTTTTTCCGGCAGCTCTAGATTTGAACTACAGGTACATGAAATAATGGAATCCGGCGATTTAGAAAATGATATTCATGATGTTTGGAGCATGTTGAGGCCGTGTGCGGGGCCTCGCGTGAAATTTCGACCGTATTGGTGTCGGAACACGCCGAGGCACGCGCGTGAAAAGTGTTTTTAAATTTTATAAAATCGAAACAGAGTCCGAAAATGACGAAACTTGATGACGTGTCTTGCCATCGCATGCGGAGGCTGTGGTAAAAATTTGAGAAAGTTTCGAGCAAGTGGCGACGTCGGGTGACCAAAACTTGGACATCTCCACATGTGATAACAAGTTAGCCACCCGACGTCGCCACTTGCTCGAAACTTTCTCAAATTTTTACCACAGCCTCCGCATACGATGGCAAGACACGTCATCAAGTTTCGTCATTTTCGGACTCCGTTTCGATTTTATAAAATTTAAAAACATTTTTCACGCGCGTGCCTCGACGTGTTCCGACACCAACACGGTCGAAATTTCACGCGAGGCCCGACACACGGCCTCAACATGCTCCAAACATCATGAATATCATTTTCTAAATTGCCGGATTCCATTATTTCATGTACCTGCAGTTCAAATCTAGAGCTGCCGGAAAAAATCAAAGAAACAGCAAAAATCAATGAAATATAGCAAAATAAATCAAAATAACCCCAAACTTGGAATATATCATGTACTTACTGTAGCAAGGCAACACAAAAAAACTGGGATCGAAAATCGAAAAAAAAATTAATTCTTTGCCGACTGCCATCAGTGGCAGTTGGCAAAGAGCCTTTGCCGACTGCCAGGGAGGATGGCAGTCGGCAAAGCCTGCACCTTTGCCGACTGCTGACGGAGTGGCAGTCGGCAAAGGTGACGGTGTGGATGGCGTCAACCATGGCCTGCCTTTGCCGACTGCAATTCTTTGCCAACTGCCTCGCAGTCGGCAAAGCCATGGCTTTGCCAACTGCCTGGCAGTCGGCAAAGCCAGGCAGTGGGCAAATCCTGCTTTACCGACTGCAGGAAATTCCAGTTGGCAAAGGGACCTCTTTGCCGAGTGTCGAAAAAAAACAGTTGGCAAAGAAAATTGCAGTCGGCAAAGAGCCAGTTTCCTGTAGTGTCGAGGCTGGGAGCACAAATAACTGGCGGCGCGTCGAGCACTCTGCACTTTCCCGGCAGGCCGGCGCCTTGGGATTACTCCAAGCTCTGAGGCCTTGTTTAGATTCCAGAATTCACCCCAAATTCTACTATGCAAAAAGAAGATTCCCCATCACATCAAAATACCGGCACATATATGGAGTACTAAATGTAGATGAAATCAAAAACTAATTGCACAATTTTGTTGTACTTTGTGAGACGAATATTTTAAGCCTAATTAATCAATGTTTGGATAATTATTACCAAATAAAAACAAAATTACTACTGTGTGACGGGACACTTACTATACAAACTTTGCCTCCAAAGTTTGCTAAACAAGGCCTGAAATGGCCATAAAAAAACTCCGTGATTCTGGACGGCCATGTGAGCACGCGGCGTATCAATTACGCCGTCCCCAGTCACCACCCGACTGAGGAGGTCGAACGGCCATTCCTTTCCGACACCGCGCTTCAGGTGTCAGGACCGCCGACGATGCCCTGCAAACCACCTCGTTCGTAGAAGCCCTCGCGGATCCGGCGCACGTTTCGCTCTGTCGGCCTGATGAAGACGCGCCTTGGCCAACTTGGCTGCCATGATTGGCGGTTCCAACGACGAGACAGAGTTCTCGACGCCGCACGTCCCCCTATAAGTGCAAAACTGCAAAGTAGCCTTAAGCCATCGACACGAACCACTGTGTGCTCATAGGTTCCTGACGTACCTGAGTTGCATTCGAGCGTGTAGGTTGTTTCTTGAGTCGGAGAAGGTAGACGATGGGAAGGAGAAGCGAGACAGTGCTGAACGCACGTCGAGCTGTGCTGTTCTTGATCGTCTGCTCGGCGGCTCGAGCGGCTTCCGCAATCCAGGATGGTGAGAACACTCTTCGTGCTGTAAACTACTAGGATGTCTCTGAGCAGAGCTATTGATACTCGCAGTGATGTGCCATGATTTTTGTACTCAGTACGCTCGAACAGCTTTTGTTTGTTGCTTTTTTTTCGAGCTCAACTATTGTTTTTAACTGAAATTGGAGGGCTCATCTCCTGCAGTCCGATCCATTCCTAAGACTATTGCATTCATGGACCTCTATATTCATCCTCTATACATTTTAGTCACCCAGATTCTCTCATCTATACTTAATTCTTTTACACTCATCGTTCCTCTATATCATCCTCTATCCACTATGGGGCCTACTTGTCACTTTATCTAAATATATTCATGTGAGATCTAGTTTTGAAGGATTTATTGTCACGAATTTAATGGTGCAATCGGAATTTAATTTGGTTAATTGATTTGTGATTTATAGCATTTTTTTAGTTAGTAGCAGTAGTGGGGCCTACGTCGCATGCACTTTCTCCTCCTCTCTCGTGCTGCAGCAGCTGGGCCCATGCACATGCGCGGTAGCGTGCCTATGCTATTCCGCTGAATTTGGCGTTCGGCCCGTGCGATTCCGGATGCCACGTCGTCCTAGCGTACGCGGCTGCAGCTCCCAGAAACACTATGTGCTACTGTAGTTTTATTCGGCGCACGCCGCTGCGACGCTAATTCAGACTTCAGAGTAGGCGCGAGGCCTACTGGCGTCTCATTGCCAAGCTGTTTGTTGGCATGGGCTCTGAAATATCAGTTCTAAGGCTATCCGCACTCGTGGTACTCTAAATTCATCCTCTAAAAGGTCTGGTCATCAAGATTCTCTCCTCTATACTCAATTCTCCCGCACACATCCATCCTCTATATCATCTTCTATCCACTGTGAGGCTCACTTGTCACTTTATCTAAATATATCCATGTGACATCTTGTTTTGAAGTATTTATCGAAACGAATTTAATGGTGTAAACGGAATTTAATTTGGTTTTTTGGTTTGTGAGTTATAATATTTTTTAGCTATTAGTTGAAATAGTAGTAGCGGCGGGGGCCGCGTATGTGCTCTCTCCCTCCCATCTCACGCAGTCACGCCGAAGAGCAGCAGCAGAGGGGCCGCGCATGCAGCAGCAGTGGATAGCGGATGGAATAGCGGATCCACGGCAATAGCGGACGGTTTTAGCGTACCAGTGCAGCTCTCTCGTCTGCTGTCTGCTCCTCCAGTACGCGTTTAGCGTACCTAAGACTGGCTGCACTCACCTACTCTATCCCATCCGGCAAACACATGTAGCGTAAAAAACACTTGCAGTGGTGTACTCTATCTCATCCGGTAGCATTATCCATCTGCTATTCTCAGCGCAACAACGTTTATCCGCTACCCTGCTGCATGTACGGCCCCTGCTGCGGCTCTCGGGTGACAGCGTGAGAGATGAGAGTGAGAGAGCACATGCACGGGTCCCGATGTTGTCACTATTTCAACTAATAGTTAAATAATGTTGTAACTCACAAACCAAAAATCCAAATTAAATTCTGATTGCACCATTAAATTCGTCTCAATAAATTCTTCAAAACTAGATTACATATGGATATATTTAGATAAAGTGACAAGTGGGTCCTACAGTGGATAGAGGATGATATAGAGGATGGATGGGTGCGGAAGAATTGAGTATAGAGGAGAGAATCTTGTTGACTAGGACGTATAGAGGATGAATATAGAGGTCCATGAGTGCGGATAGCCTAACTACGCGGTTCAATGGTTCATGCTCAGGCCTGCTGCCGAACGGCAACTTCGAGAAGGCGCCACCCAAGTCGCAGCTCAACGGCACGAGGGTGATGGGGCGCAACGCGATACCGCACTGGGAGATCTCGGGGTACGTGGAGTACATCGGGTCGGGCCAGAAGCAGGGTGACATGCTCCTGCCGGTGCCGGAGGGCGCCTACGCCGTGTGGCTGGGGAACGAGGCCTCCATCCAGCAGCGTCTCCTTGTGCTAATGCTGCGTCTCCTTGTGCTAATAAAGTAAACTGGATTAGGCCCCGTTTGGATTGGGTGTTAAAGTTAACAAACACTGTAGCACTTTCGTTTTATTTGACAAAAAGTTTTTAATCTTGGACTAATTAGGCTTAATAAATTCGTCTCGTAAATTACTCCTAATTTGTGCCGACATATATGCAATTAATCTACATTTAATACTCTATGCATTTGAGGAAACATTGATGTGATGGGAGTTAAACTTTAACACACCCAAACCAAACGGGGCCTTAGTTTACTTTGGTATGCCTTAGCTGCTAATGCTTTTCCTTGTGCTTACTTGCAGTGCTATCAGTGGAGGCAATGTTTGAATTGAGAAGAAAAACACAGATGCAATCATTGTATGCAGGTACTTCCATTTTTTTGTTCTGATCTGAATTTTTGACAGCAACAATGCCTTCCATTATCATTTACATATTAGTGTAGACTTATTCTGGGCAGCTGGAACAGAGTTTCCTGTAATTAGATGGCAATTGTTTTCTGTGGACATGTTTGCTAACAAATAATTTTTGTTTGGCTCAATTTGGAATGAGACTGATGCAACTACCGATTGATTGTGCTTCTCATTTGTTCAGTGTCATGTTTGCTTTGTAGCTGTGTTCTAATTGAATGCTTAAGGCCTTAAGCTTGTTAGATATAGTTAGCTGGTAATGAACTGCTAGCTTGAGTACTAGCATGTTTCTAGCATGCTAGGAATTGTGGTACTTGGCAGTTTTTTATATATATGTAATAATATAGCATAGTACTTGTGTTTTGCCAATTTGTGGATGTGGATTTGTGGTACTTGCTGAGAATATAGCATAGTTTCTCAGGGAAGTAACAACCAAGTATTTGTGGCTAGATCAATGGGATCCTAAATCCATGTTTATAACTTTTTTGATGGATTTAACAACCAAGTATTTGTGGGAAGTAACAACCAAGTATTTATGGCCAGAATGTGAGATAGAATGTCTTGTTATATAGTCTATCAAGTGTTTTTTGATGGATTTATGTTGGATTAGTGCAAGCAATGCATGACCAGGGCACTTTAGATTCTGAAATGGCTGCATCCAAGGCATAAGTATGGTTCAGATTATATGACCTGTAGTACCAATTGAGCACTTATGATAAGGTATGACCAATTGTGTGATTTGATGGATGGATGAGTTCATATATATACGTGTTAGAAGAGTCAAGGGCCTATTGGGCCTTAGCCCGTTAGAGTTAATTAGTCGCTTGCTTAAGGCCAAGTAAGACCTCTTCTCTATATAATGAGAGGAGATGTATCCATCTAATCGAGCAAGAATTAAGAAGGAAAAATCTTCCCTCTTGCCCGGCCATGGGCGAACGCCCCGCGGCCGGCTCTCTCTCGCCCTCGCAGCCCTATCCCATGAACAGTACCCACGGGTACTATAGCGCCGTGGGTACTGTAGCACAGCAGCCGCCATCGCTCCCTCGACTCTCTCCTCTCAATCCTAGCAGCACATAACAATCTGGTATCGAAGATGCCAGGTTACGATCAGCCACCGCCGGTCACTTCCTCACCGATGACGCCAGATCAGCTGACCGCGGCCATCACCGATCTCGCTCGATCCGTCGCTGACATCTACTCGTGCCTCTCCGATATGGCTGCACAGCGGCAGTAGCCGATGCCACCGTTCCTCCCCTCCGCCAGGTTACGGCACGACCCTGCTGCCGGGCACGACGCTGCTGCAATTCCAAGACGTGCAGCCAACGGTGCAGCCAACATTGCAGCAGATCGAGCAGGCGATGGACATCACGACGGAGCCGGGAAGATGCTTACTTGCAAGGTGTTTGCGGCGGTACGGCTACAGGCTGCGGCGCGTGGCCTCCTAGCGCACCGGCGGCTGCAGGAGATGCGCCAGCCTATGCACGAGGCGACCTTGGCGACGGTCCACCTCAGCTCAGCGAAGCACGACCTGGCCCCGTGGGACGGCCACTAGCAACAGCGCCGACCCGCTGCTGTCTTCAGGCACGAGCATGGTGTTTTTCCCGCAGCGCGGCAGCCGTCGTCGCTCCCCTCGACTCTCTTCTCTCAGTCCTAGCAGCACATAACAATACGTGTAGCACTTATGAATTCGTAATATATACCTGTAGTATCAAATTGAGCACTTATGATATAGTTCACTCTGCATCTTGTTGGTTTTTTAAGACGTTTGTTTTATTCTAACATTATATGGTGTAGTTTGTAATCTGCCTTAGTATGGTGTTGTTTGTAGTCTGCCTTAGTTATGCTCTGTGTGCAGTAACCATTTGAGTCATGATTAGTCTTATCTGCTACTAGAGTTCACGCCAGATCTTTTATCCTGTTCTTTCAGTCTCTTGGTAACTCTGGCAGTCCTTGTTACGCTGCTCTGTTTCTTTGTTGTGCATACGGTTGATCTCAGTGTAGAATAGTGATTAGTCCCATACAGTTGTCCTCTGCTCGGTATTCAGGTAGTAGTAACTTTTTTTGTCCCTTTTTCTTTTTAAGTTTTCATTCAGTTTTTCATAATAGTGATTCAGTTTTTTTTAACTTGGTGGCCATCAGGGTTACTAGTAAAGCACCATCTAACTTGATAGTATATGATTGTGCGGTGCTAGTTGTGTATTTCATTTATCTTAGTCTGAACTGATAGAGAGTCATGGACATCATGAGAACAATCTTCTCTTACCTATGTTATATGTATTTTGTCCATATACAAGTGCATTTTCCAGAGCCCGACGTGTCATGAGAGATCACCATTTTCATTAATTTTGCGTTAATGCAGATGTCTCCGTGGAAGCAGTGCATGATTTGAAATAATTCTGGTAACTTTGGGCAGTACTTGGCTAGATGCCAGAAGACATTGGATGTAAGGATGTAGAAGAATCTGTCTGAATGCTACTAGCAGTTGGTTCGATATCAGATAATACTTTTGCATGCATTAATTAGATTTGATTTAAGTTCTGAGATATGTTTGTATTTGTATGGTGTGAGAGACTTGTTCCTGAGATTTTTCATGATTTTGTGGCTCTGACATTGATATGTAGTGACTTCCTTATATTATGCACTCCTTTTGTTTTTTCTTGATTTTTCATGATTTTTAAGACAGTTTCTCAATTATCTAGCCAAACAGCAGCATGAGAAATTCGCTTCAATTGTGTGAGTGGTCACTTCGCTTCAATTATCTAGCCAAACAGCAGCATGAGTGGTCACTTCGCTTCAATTGTGCGAGTTCTCAATAAAAAAGCACTCCCTGACAGCAGCAGGGAAATTCCCCCAACGTGGATATGTGCCCAGGATTGGAGGCGGGAATGAGAGAACCAAAAAAAAATCCACGTTAGGGGAAATCAGCCTGGGCTAATTGGCCTCTGCTGCCAAAGTAGGCCTATCTCTATCTGTATCTGCCTCGCCCTTCCTTTACACTGCAAGTACAGACCATATTACTATATTACTGTATCTTCCTCGCCCAGTCGCCCTTCATTATCACGAGTGGTGTGTGTGGCGGGAATGAGAGAACCAAAAAAAATGCACGTCAGGGGAAATCAGCCCTGGGCTAATTGGCCTCTGCCGCCAAAGCAGGCCTATCTCTAACTGTATCTGCCTCGCCCTTCCTTTAGACTATCCGTACTCATGGACCTCTATATTCATCCTTTAAAAGGAATATTCCATCCTAATCATCACAAAATATACAATTTCCCCGCATCCATCCATCCTCTATATCATCCTCTATCCATTGTGGGGCCCACTTGTCACTTTATCTAAATATATCCATGTGACATCTTGTTATGAAGAATTTATTGTCACGAATTTAATGGTGTAATCGGAATTTAATTTGGTGTTTTGGTTTGTGAGTTATAACATTTTTTATATAAAAAAGGTTGGACACGCTTTCCTAGGTGCACAGTCTCTTTCATGCGGCTGCGCGTCCAGTGCTCTGTCGCGCGCGCGTGGAACGGTACCACGTCATATTTAGAAGATCCGGCTGGATTGCAGACAATTTATAGTACCCACCGCAGACTCTTTTTACTCTATATTGGTATTCTATATGGGTTCCGTATCCTTTACCGTGTCCCGGACGGTCTTACACTGCAAGTACAGACCATATTACTGTATCTGCCTCGCCAAGCGCCCTTCACTATCACGAGTGGTGTGTGTGGCGGGAATGAGAGACCAAAAAAAAGTCGCCTTTCACTATCACCAGTGGTGTGTGTGGCGGGAATGAGAGAACCAAAAAAATGCACGTCAGGGGAAATCAGCCCGGGGCCTCTGCTGCCATCTGCCTCGCCCAGTCGCCCTTCACTATATATATATATATATATATATATATATATATATATATATATATATATATATATATATATATATATATACACCACTCGTGCGCCGCTCCCCCGTCTCTTGTTCTTGCCCTTCCCCTTCATAAATCTTCCTCGCTCCCTCTATCTCCCCCAGCCATCCTCCGCCTTTCGACCCGACAAGCCACACTGCAGCCAAGGCGTACGTCGTCGCTGCCGCCGCTGGAGATAGATGGACAAGACTACAGGTGCTGCGATGGTCGCCGCCGCCGGCGCTATTTGGCAGGAGGCGTGTGGGGCTGAAGGCTCCTTCGGCCTCAACTCACGGCAGCAGCTTATTATTCCTTGTACAGGAGAGGTTAGTGAGCTCTATTTCACCTCCGTCGCTCTCCTTCCATGGCGGATCATTTTCTATTCTTCTCGCCGCCATCTCTAGCTATATATCTACTACGCGCGAGCAGCCAGCTGACGGCGATGACGCCGCCGCGCGCCGTAGGCCATGGAGACTCGGCGCGCGCGCCGAGGTACCAGCGCTCGCGGTGGTCGTACTTGCGGAGCAGGTTCGGGAGGACGAACGCGGTGTCATCGTCGGCGAGCACGAGCCACCGCGGCGGCAAGCGCGGAGACGAGCTCCCCGGCGATGCCCGCGACGCGGACGGCCGAGGGGAGGCCGCGCAGGTGCGTGTAGGGAAGCGGGACGCGGAGGGCGAGACCGGCGGGAAGTCGTAGTCGTCCGGCGCCGGAAGGTCGAAGAAGAGGAAGGCGCGCGCGGGGGCGCGGAGCCAATAGGCGGAGCAGGGAGAGCCGCAGCGGCATATATCGCGTTGTAGGCCGCATGCAATGACGCACGGTGGTGCACTGGTGCTGTGCGACATCCAATAAAAAGCTGACGCGTGTGCATGTTGAGTAACCACAGCTGTGTGCTCTGATAATCGTCGCGGGCAGGCGGGGACACGTGCCGGCTATACATTCGTCCTGTTCGTTTATGCTGATTTGTGTGAGAAAAAAAAATACTATGCCGGCTATACATTTATCCTATTCATTGGCTGAAAAAAACATTGTTCTCATTTTTGTCCCATTTCCCTGCATTGCATACCTTCGTCACCTTTCCCTTCTGCACAATTAGTAACTGTACTTTGTGCTGTTGGAGAAAAATAGTAGAGAGGGATTTTTATCATAGGACCAGTGTTGCAGCGCCGATAGCCCCGGCCGGCCGGCCCTGTCTCCCGCCCCTGGCCATGTGGCCATAACAGCAGTTACAGGGCAAAGATAAATTTGCTTGCGTTGCGTCACAATAAGGGCCCTGTGATGTCAATCTCACGTTTTCAGCATTCAGGTTCTGTTCGCTTGTCTTATAAGCCATACTTTTTCAGCGAGCGAACAGTATTTTTCTCTCATAACAAATCAGCGAATAGTACTTTCAGCTATGACTTATCAGCTAAGCGAACAAAGCCTAGTTGCTTTTTCCCATTAGTAAAGGTGATCGCAAGTGGGAGGCACATAACATAAATCAATATTCACTGATGATGCCCCTCCCGGTCTATATATTGATATACATGTATATATTGCTCAAAATTTGGTCTTTGTTTCGTAAGCTTTCGTTTTTGCCCCAATGTTTTCTTCAGGTAAACAAGCCCTCTCACTTCCGGGCAGGTGCAGGAAAGTTCACGGACGATCAGATAGTGGCCAAGGTACCATGGCCTATCGAGGTTGTGCAGCACGCCTGGGAACCATATATGGGCCAGCCCATGGTGCAGAAAGTGCTTGGTGAGACTGATCGAGAGTGTGCCTTCCTTTGCCTCTACCTGCAACTGCAAAATTTCACCATCACAACATTGGTTCTCTTATAAGTACAAGATTTGATGTTTCCTGTGCTTGCGTGCGCCGTGCAGACACCTGTGTTCCCGTCGCCTGCACCGTCTGCCTGGAGGCGAAACACCGAATCCAGCACGAGAAGCTCCACGGCAAGGGGACGACGTTCCCCTACAGGGCTGCGCCACCTGATGATCTGCTCGAGGCGTGCCGTACCGACGGCATCTGGAACCCCGGCGTGGGGGCCTATGTGCGCGATGTCCTGAACAAGATACGGGAGATGGGGGGCGTCCTGGCGACCACCGACGCGCCAACTCGGGCACAGCGTTTCTTGCCACTACGCTCGTGGGAGGAGCACAGGTGGGACGACTTCGCCGCCACTGCACTTTCGCCGGGGCGTGTGGCCAACCTGCTCTACAACAACGGCCCCTGCATCGGGCTACTGTGGGTTTCGCCGTGGTACCATCTCTACGTCGGCGACGGCGACGACGCGCTGGTGTACACCAGCGGGTGCGGCCCGAGCGACGACGATGCCAGGCGTAAGATAGCGGAACTCCACCAGGGTGAGACGGCGTGGCACGCCGTCGTCTGCTTCGGCTTCCGGCGCGGCGGTAAGCATGTGCTGGTGCTGGACAACCACACGCCCACCGGGCCACGGCGTTGGATTGATGTCGAGGAGTTCCACACGCTCTACACCCTGAGAGTGTAGCACCGTACCTGGCCGGCCGGATCTTGGGAAATAAAAACACGAAAAAAGAAAAGAAAAAAAACAAGAGTGCAGACGGATATATCGATTTGCTCTTTAATATAAGGTATAGATTTGTCAAACGGGTGACTAGATGTTTATGAAATATCTGTCGCTAGATCAAATGTATATCAATTCTAAGGTATAGATTTGTCAAACGGGTGACTAGATGTTTATGAAATATCTGTCGCTAGATCAAATGTATATCAATTCTCTTTTAGTGTCCGTACGTCCCAATGGAATCTCAATTTGCCGGAGTATGTAGCTTGCTTAGTTTAGGTTGGTACGTAGCTCGGTTAGTCGGTTATGGTTGCAAAAACTATTTCTGCCGTAGAATAATAGTCGTGCTTGACAATAATCTCCAAGTTGCTAGAGTCGCGCTTTACTCGAGGCTTGAAAGCAACCGTAGACAGGTCAAGAACGGAAGAACCTAAAACCGAGCGAGGGATCAAGCGGGATACATTTGATCACTGCTGTCGCTAGCTTGTGGTTCCGTTTCACGGCCGCGGACTTTTCGTCCCGCGCGCCCCCGCCCCGCAACCGCAACCTCCTTTGCTTGCTTGCTTTACGAATTGCAGCAGCGGGGTCAGACGGATGATGGCGCGTCAACGTGCATCTCCGTTAAGACGGATGGCCTGGGCGAGATGGACTTCATGCCGAAAGTAGCGGACGTGTGGCCGTGTGGCCGTGTCCATGGTCGCCGCGCGCTAGGGGCCATTGCCTCATCATCGGGCTTATGCGTCGCCATCGCGCTCCCTACTTATTACTCCCTTCTAGAACCGGTTCGGTTTGATAGATTACAAGGGCATTATTGAAAACAATTAAGAAAAATTGACTAAATCCATCCCCTCATTGTCTAAGAGCATCTCCAGCAGTTTACCAATAAGACTTCTTATTCTTATATTATATAAAACTTTCATACTAGGGATATAAGGTTGTTTTCTTTTTCCAGCGGGCTCCCCAGTAGCCTTTTTTTGCCACCGAAAAAACTCATCTGCTCCCCTCAAATAGAGGAGGAGTGCATCTCCCCCAATAAGCTAGGACCCACCTCTACTATCACTGTTCTCCTTCCTCTTTCCTCTCACTCTCTCTGCCTCTATCGTAGCCATGGCATTGAACATGACGCGCTAGCCGTACCATCCCGCCTACGCGCTAGAGCCGGCCACGACCCGCGCTCCTCGCCGCGCTCGACCCCAGACGTGGAGGTTGAGGTTGGGGCCGGTGATGACGGCGTGGAGGTCAAGGCTGGGGGACTTCGCCGAGCTTAGGTTGTACTCTCGCTAGGCCAGGCGGCCGATGGCTGTGCTCGCAAAGTTGCGATGCGGAAGAAGATGAACCGAGGGGAGAGAAAAGAAAAAAAGAAAATAAATAAATAAATTATAACTGACAGGTAGGTCCCATATTTTGGGGGAGATTATTAGTGACTTGTTGTAGCATCTCTTCCAATAATCTAAAAAAATAATGTTGGGTCCCACATCTTTCAGCTTCTCATATATCCTTTTGTAACTCATGGAGAAATTATTCTAACATCAATTGTAAATTTCTTGAGTGTTAAGAAGTTCAATTCCTTTGCCTGAGGGCTCTTCATAGTTGGTTTTGTGGCATGTGTCTCTATGACTTGATCCTACGGTTTAAGTTGCACTAGTGGAGCTCATGGATGGTGACTCCAGGGATCCTCCTACGATCGTCGAGTTAGTGCGCGTTAGCCGAGAGAAAGTAATGTGGTACTAGCAGGGAGGACGAGGTGGAATCCTCACAATGGCCCTGTTTGGATCCAAGGGCTAGAGCTAGTTTGAGCTAGTTTAAACCAAACTAGCCCAAAAGTATCCAAACAGGAGGGTTAGAGCTAGTTTTTTGCAACTAGCCCACCCAAAAAAACTAGCCCCCCAAAGAGGTGATTATTTGGGCTAGTTCTGATTGGGCCCACTGGGAAATTACTTTTTTTCTTCCTCCGAACCACACGGGATCCTCCCTATCCACTCGACTTCCTCCGCCTCGCACCGTAGCACCGCAGCGCGGGTATGGCGATACCCTAGCGCCGCCGCTTCGCCCGCGCTGCCTCCCTCCCTCCCTCCCTCCCTCCCTCTCGCCCGTGTATTTCCCTCTCCAAGGCAAGTAGCAGCGCCGGCGGCCCCAAGGTGATAGCAGCAGCACCGGCGGCAAGAAGGTGAACCAGTAGCGCCGGCGGCCCCGACGGTGTGTTCCCGGCCTCGGAGTAAGTCACTTCGCCGCTGCCCCTTCTCGCGTGGTGGGATAGGGAATTTTGCTCAAGTTCTTTGCTGGTCGGTCGCTCAAGTTTGTCGCCGCTGCCCCTTCTATGCAGGAGAACTTCGCCGTCAACCCAGCTCCCACCATGGACGGAGACGGATTGGACGAGTTTTGGGGCTCGCAGCAGTCGGCGAGCGGCCCTGCCCACGCTCCCGTTCCCCGCGGCGGCTTTGACCTCAACTCGCAAGTGCCGGTGGCGGAGAGGTTCCCGAGGCTTCAGATGTACGGCAACATCCTCCGGGGCGACGACGATGAGCTACTTCCTGGACGCGGCAAGAGGAGGCCACACAAGTGCCTGCCACACTAAATCCGGCCAGTAAGATAATTTAAATGAGTCAAATGGTTAGAAAAGTGTATTTATTGTCAAACTAGCCCTGGGATCCAAACACCTCTTTGGCTAGAGTTAGTTTGGGCTAGTTTGAAACTAACTCTAACCTCTAGTCTCTAGCCGAGCTAGAGTGATCCAAACACGGCCAATATATGCCACGCCTCCATCACTATTGATTCCGGCAGTGATGGGGGTTCTGACCCGGCAGTGATTGCCTGCTGTAACGTAGTGATGTTTGATGTCGATAAGTTTTTTATTTGAAGTTTTTTAGTGTCTCAAATATTTATTTTAAATTCTCATATTTTGATATTCAAATTTTTGATTTTTTTCAAATAATCTTCGATGGAGACACATCCTATACCAAAGTAGTAGTGCGTGACAAGATTGAAAACTTTATAGTTGATTTTTTTTCATTTGAGTTCATTTAGTAGCCAAAATATTCGATATAAAATTAAGAATTGTTTATATAAAAAGATAACATCATATATATATATATATATATATATATATATATATATATATATATATATATATATATATATATATATATATATATATATATATATATATATAAGTGTGTGGTGTAGTGATGGAGAGGCTTTATGGTTGAGCACTAGGTCAGGGTTTGATTCCTCAAGATGCAAACGACCCCGGTTCCGTAAATCAAAATGCCACCGCTGGAAAATAGTTACAATAGCAGTGCGGCGTGTGTGAACACAAATCTTTCCCACGCTAGGCTACCATCCAAACAACCTCGCGGCTGCCGAACGTAGCGGACGTCGACGTGGTGATGCCGTGGTGGCCGCCCGCCAGGGAGTTGGTCATTGGCGCATGCATCGAGCTCCTTGCTTGATCCGTCTCCCGTCGCCCGCCGCGCGGGTCGCCACGCAATCTCGATATTCTCCGGCAGTCTCACGTAGTCACGTTCACGTCGCCCAGCGCGCGGGTCTCCCCCTGGCCCTGACCATAGACTTCGTTTGCGAATCCCAAATTTTTCCTTCCGCACGCGGCAGTCGCGACAACACCGACCGGCCCGCGGCGTTGGATCGATGTTGAGGAGTTCCACACGCTCTACACCCTGAGTGTGTAGTGTAGCGCCTGCAGTGTAGCGCCTGCATGGATCACGCCAACTCGTTTACCAGATTTTCTTCTTAATTATTAGTACCGCATGCTTGTTGTGATGTATGCTGTTTGTATTATATAATTGCTACTAGGTGATGTGTTGAGGTGATTTATTCATCCTGCCAGGATTATTGGGTCGGTACGAGGGCTTTATTTTATTTTTTCGTTAATGTGTGTTGACCTTATAAGAAACCGCATGCATATTCATTTGCTCCGTGTTTGCAGTAAATAAAAATAGCTAATGTCTATTTGTTTATCTAGCGTGTTCTTCCCCATATACAATACAAGTGATAGTTTGCCTACTGCTCCCTCCGTTCCTAAAGAACTGTCGCTTTTGGTTTCCGTGCCGTAAGTTTGACTGGATTTATAAAAAATACGTACAACATTTGTACCTCTAAATAAATTTATTATGAAAAATAAATTCAAAGATCTTTCTAATGATATTAATTTTGTACCATAAATATTGATATTTTTGTATAACTTCAACGCCGACGTTTGCATCAGGATATATACCTACTCGGGTGTGTGCGGGCGATTAGGTTTTTAGGGAGCGTCTTCGCGACTGCTCGCCGTCCTCTTCTTCCTCGGAACGTCTTCGTCTCCTTCCTGGTGGTGCTTCTTCTTCCTCAGATCGGCTTCATCTGCTTCCCGGTGGACGTTCGAGTGACGGCACTGCGTACATCTTCCTACATGAACTGTGGTCCGCGACTTCGAGTAACTCACCATGAGTGGGAATGGAGCCACTGGCTCTTTGAGCATGAGTCCCTCTGCTGGATATATCTCTATTCTCGAATTGGTTAAATTCAATCTTATTTCCGTTGTGATCAGTATGTTATTCATGAACATGTTTGCTACTAATCTGAGTAGTAGAAAAATTACACACGTGCACATATTTGTCATCACTATTTTGCTATTAATTTTTTAGATTAATTTTAACATAAAAATTCCTAAATTCCTAACAGCGCCGATGGCCTAGAACTGCTGGAAGAGGTGCTGCACAGCCCACCTCCTTCTGCCCGACCGGCGGACACGGCACCGCGTGCACCCCGCGCCTGATCTTGGCCTCCCGCTCCGTCCGCACGGCCACGGTCCTGGGCTTCTCCCGCGCCTGCACTACCCTGCGCCACGTCGCCACTGCCACCACCTTCATCGGCCGCAGTAAAAAAAAAAAAAACAGCCGCAGGGAGAGGAGCAGCAGCAGGAAGGATAGCTGTAGAAAGGAACGAACGAACGCAGGCAAGAGCAGAAACGGAGTAGAGTGGGCTAGGTTGGAATTGAAAAATAATTAATTGGATTCGGAATGGGATGAAAATGGGTTGGGATACGTGCCAATAGTACTATTAGTATCGAGTAGTGGCCCGAGGGCCGAGTCTGACCTCTTTTGCTGGTGGCCGCCTGGCCGGGCCGTCACCTACGTACGATAGATCATCAAGTGCATGCAAAACGGGGGCTCTTTAGTTTGGCTGGCGGATCGGACCAAATTAATTATTAATTTTGTCTCTCGTCTATGGATGGGGGTGTTTGTTAACGGGTGCTAGAATTCAGAGGTAGGCGGAACCGGTTCCCAGCACAGTAGATTCATTTAAATACTTATATAAATATTTGTATTTATAGCAAAAAAATATTAATTTCACTTATTTTTTATTAAAATATGATGATTTTGATTAGAAATAGTATATTTTTTTAAAATTTGTTGAAACATATAATTATGTATATTTTATCACACTAAAAATATAATCATATTTATCCAGCCCTCCTTAATCAAAATACCTGGTTTCGCCTCTAATGCCAAGAATGTCATATCAAATCTTGGCGGCCAGCAGCGTTAGCATATCAACACCATGTTCGTTTCGCTGGTTTATTGTGGCTGAAAGTACTGTTCGCTGGTTTGTTGTGAGAGAAAAACACTGCTGGATGGCTGCTGATTCTGCTGATCCAGCGAAACGAACAGGGTGCAAATTTCTTTAAATGCAGATGTCACATAACAAGTTTTTGGCGCATGTGGAGCCATCAGTCATATGGGTCGTGGTACATTGAGCATACATATATTCTATGGGATCTTTAGTTCAATTAGGTATGTTTCTCTTGTCATTTTGTGTTAATTGTTTAAGGTTGCTGACTGTTTTAAGATGCGTACAAGAGCGCGCGATTAGAGCATGTTTAGTTGGTGAAAAGGTTTAAAAAAATTTGTATAGTAACTGTCACATCGAATCTTTGGACGTATGCATGGAGCATTAAATGTAAGTAAAAAAATAATTAATTATACAGTTTGTCTGTAAATGTCGAGACGAATTTTTTTGCCTAGTTAGTCTATGATTGGATAAATTCTGCCAAATAACAACGAAAAGTGCTACAGAAACTTTATCCAAACGTTTTCACCGTCTAAACAGGCCCTTAATTTAATTATTGCGGGTCCGGCGTGTATCCCGAGACTACCAGACAAAAGCCCTAAATATTCCTTTTTTTTCCACAATGTCTTCCAGCCCTTCCTCCACACTCCACTCACAAGCTCGCCTATATATACCACACTTCTGAGCCGTCCCCATATATACCACATCTGAGCCGCTCCCATCTTCTTCCCTTTCCCCTTCCAAAAACCTCTCCTCGCTCCCTGTATCTCCGCGCTCGTCGCCGCAGCTGGAGATAGATGGACAAGACTACAGGGCTTGCCATGGTCGCCGCCTCCTTCGGTCTCAACTCACTGCAGCAGCTTATGATTCCTTGTCCAAGAGAGGTTAGCGCGCTCTTCACCTTCCATGGGGGATTTTTTTTCTTTTTTCTCCCTGCTGCCATCTCTAGCTATCTACTATATATTCGCAAGTACGAAGAAGCAGGCAACTGGTGGAAGCCTGGCTTGCCTGTCCGGGATGTTAAGCTTGGACTTGAGCCCTTGAACCGGAGCGCCGCCGCGATGGCGGCGTCCTCCGCCCTGTTAAGCTTGGACTTGAGCCCTTGAACCGGAGCGCCGCCGCGATGGCGGCGTCCTCCGCCCTGTTAAGCTTGGACTTGAGCCCTTGAACCGGAGCGCCGCCGCGATGGCGGCGTCCTCCGCCGCGTCGAACGTTCCCAGCCACACCCGCACCGCCTTCTTCGGGTCGCGGATCTCCGCCGCCCACTTGCCCCACGGCCGCAGGGGATGGCCATGGGAGAGCGTGGGTGTGTTCGGAGTGTTAGGCAGGCAGCTCGCCGGCCAGGCAGCGATTCAGTCTGCCTGGCCGGGAGCAGGAGCACAACTAAACAGCCCTGTGGTGCCCGCGCCGCCCGCGTATATCGATCATCGTCGCCGCAGCTGGAGATAGATGGACAAGACTACAGGGCTTGCCATGGTCGCCGCCTCCTTCGGCCTCAACTCACTGCAGCAGCTTATGATTCCTTGTCCAAGAGAGGTTAGCGCGCTCTTCACCTTCCATGGGGGATTTTTTTTTCTTTTTTCTCCCTGCTGCCATCTCTAGCTATCTACTATATATTCACAAGTACGAAGAAGCAGGCAACTGGTGGAAGCCTGGCTTGCCTGTCCGGGATGTTAAGCTTGGACTTGAGCCCTTGAACCGGAGCGCCGCCGCGATGGCGGCGTCCTCCGCCCTGTTAAGCTTGGACTTGAGCCCTTGAACCGGAGCGCCGCCGCGATGGCGGCGTCCTCCGCCGCGTCGAACGTTCCCAGCCACACCCGCACCGCCTTCTTCGGGTCGCGGATCTCCGCCGCCCACTTGCCCCACGGCCGCAGGGGATGGCCATGGGAGAGCGTGGGTGTGTTCGGAGTGTTAGGCAGGCAGCTCGCCGGCCAGGCAGCGATTCAGTCTGCCTGGCCGGGAGCAGGAGCACAACTAAACAGCCCTGTGGTGCCCGCGCCGCCCGCGTATATCGATCCTTGCCGCCGCGCGTGCAGTGCGCGCGAGTGCCTGGCTTGCTTGTTTCCGGCCACAAGCAACAGCACGTTCCACCGTTCCACACTTGTGGATGGATGGATTTGGATGGAGGGGAGGTCATCGCGAGGATCCCCGATCGCTCACGTCCTCTTCTGAAAGCAGAAGAAAGCGAGGAATCCACCGCAGATGGTGGCGAGGCCCATGACCCACACGGTATGACGGCCGCGACCTTGTAGGAGAAGAGGAGCGTCAGCGAGGACGTGAGCAGCCACACCGCCAGCTTCAGCCACTCCTTGAGCGACGACCCGGGCTCCGCGCGCTCGTACCTCCGTAGGCACCAGGCCACCAGAAGAGCAGGAGGAGGTCGGCGTACGCAGAGACGACGAATGCGGCGTCTCCGCGGCGCGGCCAGCACCGGTGCAGCGCCATCCCGGAGCTGAACGTCAGGTACGCGAACCCCGCGACCGGCAGCCACGGGAAGCTGCCGCCGCCGGCGTCACGGGCGCCCGCGTCGAGGGGTTGTCCATCGCCGGCCTCGCGCAGCTGCGGCGGTGCTGCTGCGTCCTGCCGCTGCAGCAGCGGCTCTCGCGCGACGGGCGTCGCCACGGCGCGTACGCCATCATTAGGCATTGTTAGTGTGATCTTGGAAGGAAGGCGCGCAGCCATAGGCGGTGCAGTGAGAGCCGGAGAGCCGGAGCTATATCGCGTTGTAGGCCGCATGCAATATAGAGTTGTAGACCGCCGCAGCGGGACGGATGAGAGAGGCGCTGCGTTTCCCTGCATTGCAGACCTTCGTCACCTTTCCCTTCCGCACGATTAGTACTACTGTACTTCTTTGTGCATGTATATATATTGCTCAAAAAATTGTCTTCGTTTCACAAGCTTTCCTTCTTGCCCCAATGTTTTCTTCAGGTAAACAAGCCTTCTCACTTCCGGGCAGGTGCAGGAAAGTTCACTGACGATCAGATAGTGACCAAGGTACCATGGCCTATCGAGGTTGTGCAGCACACCTGGGAACCATATGGCCATCCCATGGTGCAGAAAGTGCCTGGTAAGACTGAGAGTGTGTCTTCCTTTGCCTCTACCTGCAACTGCAAAATTTCACTATCACAATATTGGTTCTCTTATAAGTACAAGAATTGTTGTTCCCTGTGCTGGCTTGCGCCGTGCAGGCACCTGTGCTCTCGTCGCCTGCACCGTGTGCGTGGAGGCGAAACACCGAATCCAGCACGAGAAGCTCCACGGCAAGGGGACGACGTTCCCCTACAGGGCTGCGCCACCTGATGATCTGCTCGAGGCGTGCCGTACCGACGGCATCTGGAACCCCGGCGTGGGGGCCTACGTGCGCGATGTCCTCAAAAAGATACGGGAGATGGGGGGCGTCGTCCTGGCGACCACCGACGCGCCAACTCGGGCACAGCGTTTCTTGCCACTACGCTCGTGGGAGGAGCACAGGTGGGACGACTTCGCCGCCACTGCACTTTCGCCGGGGCGTGTGGCCAACCTGCTCCACAACAACGGCCCCTGCATCGGGCTACTGTGGGTTTCGCCGTGGTACCATCTCTACGTCGGCGACGGCGACGACGCGCTGGTGTACACCAGCGGGTGCGGCCCGAGCGACGACGATGCCAGGCGTAAGATAGCGGAACTCCACCAGGGTGAGACGGCGTGGCACGCCGTCGTCTGCTTCGGCTTCCGGCGCGGCGGTAAGCATGTGCTGGTGCTGGACAACCACACGCCGACCGGGCCACGGCGTTGGATTGATGTCGAGGAGTTCCACACGCTCTACACCCTTAGTGTGTAGCGCCTGCATCTGTGTGATCATCGCTAGATCACCAAGACACCAGCACGTTTATTAGCAGATTTTCTTCTTAATTAGTGCCGGATGCTTGTTGTGATGTTTGCTGTTTGCTGTTTGTATTGCTAGGTGATGTGTTAAGGTGATTTTTAATTCCATCCTTCAGGGGTATGGGTCGATACGAGAGGGTTATTTTCTTTCGCTACTGTGTGTGTGTTGATCTTATAAGAAACTGCATAATTTAGGTGAGCTAAATTAGCTCTCCAAGCCTGGAAAGGATCATTTTCCTCAACATATGCTGATCGTTTCCCCATTGGAGCCAGCGATTTCACGGCTGCCGCTGCTAGGAGCGTAAGACACAGAAGTACTGTACGCACTGGCAACAAGCCGGCAAGCGATGCATGTTTTAGTTTAACGCAGTGCCTGAACGTCGCAGGTTCCAATAAAGAAGTGTTCTTGTGCGGGCTCCCTGTCTTTCTCGCGGCGGTGTGGTCTCGCCCACCCCGCAGGATCTGTACGCGCAGTCACAGTGTGCCCCATCTATCGTCCCCCGCTGCAGTCGCGCACTACACACGCACACGCCGAGGGTGAGGATCGGGTTGGGTGGTGGTGTGGTGTACAGTGTTCAGTCAGATAGAGGAACTCTACCCTGGTGATGTTGGGTGGTACGCCGTCGTCTGCTTCGGATTCCGACGCGGCGGTGAGGATGTGCTGGTGCTGGACAACCACTCGCCGACCGGGCCACGGCGTTGGATTCATGTCGACGAGTTCCACACGCTTTACGCACCTGGATCTGGTGATCGCTACTACATCACCAACACGTTTATTAGCAGATTTTCTTCTTAGCACCACCGGATCGATGCTGCTTGTGGTGTATGTACGTTCTGTAATGCGCTTTTTTTTTTGAGAATGGAGAAGAGCTCTGCATTACGAAATAACCGGAGCACGCATCGAGTTGCTGCTCACGGAGTGACGGAGGAGCTCTCGCTTGCTGGAGCGTGACACCGCCAGCCGCGCCAGCCGCCACATAATCCGTCGACGGGCCTCCACGCGCTGTTCCTGCTGCCATCCTCACCACCAACCTGATTTCAGGGAGTGTCGCTGCTAACTGTGTAATGCTAGATAGTGCATTCTCTATCTAAAACCCGGCAGCAAGATTGTGTATTTTCTATTGATAAGTCCCAACTTTATTCGAGAAAATTCCCAAAACATTGTTTGTCTTTACTAAGGCACACACATTCACGCTTGCAGCCCGGTAGGAGAGTGCAGGAAACTTGTATCGTACAGACTAGCCGGCTCCGGTAAGGTAACCAATTTCTGCATGTAGTTGATGCTACCATGGCCAGTTGGGCGCCTGCGCCAGGTAGGAATGGTTCATTAATTTGTATAGGGTTGGTAAACTGGAATAGTTCCTAGGCCTAATTCACACCAACCGAACGGGGGCTTATTCTGGATTGGTTGCCCTGGAACTATTTCAACTGGAATGATAAGCTTATTTGTATTAACATGTACTAGCTGGAACAGTTCCACCCTCAAAACCAGGCCAAACGAACGAGGCCTTAAGAGAATTCTGAAACAGGAATCGATTGTTTTGGGTGGTCGTTAAATATAATAATTAGGAAAAAATAACATGTTTCAACGATTTTTTTTCTCGAATACGCAAAAGATTTGCGTATCATTATAATTAAGAAAAAGAGTTTAACCAAACAAACAACACGCTTCTGATGAGCGCTCTAGGTGGTCTTACAGCTGTGACTGGACCTTCCTAGCAGACTATTTCAAACTTTGATATTACATAAATGGTATACAACCGAACTAAGAGCAGCGCAGCAAACTACGGAGTTGGGCGTCTTCGCTGCTGGCTGCACGACCCTACTCTGCCATCCGAGAAGAGCGCTCTACTATCAACCCTGTTGTTGGTCACTAGGAATAGCTAGTCCAGAGCTGCCACGTGGCTCGACGTCAAGTTCCCTACGAAAATAGCGTCATATGTTCCCTTGGACACGGATGAAACTGGAGTTGCCGGTGGTACGATGCCCATCTTTTGCATGAGGAGTACCTCGCCCCGCTTAGAGGTCGGTATGTGCGCCAGCGGCTGAGCGGCAATCCGTCTGCTCCTAATTGACAGGGGTTGCCTTGTGGTTGCCACCTTCTACCTTGGACCGTCGATTAATGGCGATTGTCGCTTGAGTTGCACCTCCTCAATGAACCGTGCGAGACGCCGAGCAGGCTCACGCGGCGTGGACGTCGTGTCTCTTGGTGTGGGCGTGCCCGCCGTGCTCTCATCTGCGACGCCGGGTTGTCCCACCCATGGTGGTGTGAGCTGTGGTAGCCCCTGCACTAGCGACAACAGAGGCGAGTCCATCGTCCACTGAGCAACGAACGCCGGAGAACGAGTGACCACCAATGGTGCTTCAACCTCCTGAGGGGCTGCCGCATGAGTAGGCAAACACCCAGGTGCTCTGGTGTTTCCGCTGGTCGGCTCATGATGAGCGAGGCGACAAGCTCCTCTAGCATCGGGTCGACTGAGACAACCCATGCTAGAGGTCCCCGCTTGCGCACATCGCCAACACCAGCAGATCTAGCCTAGAAAAGCAGAGTGCATAGTAGAAGTAGTGGTGTTGTCGGCGTAGGCGGCAGGTGTGCCCATGCTAATGTCCTTCGCTGGCTTACTCCGGCGCCACCGGCGTCGGCGGCGGCGGCGGCGGCGGCAGGTGCTGCCAATGGCCCCTACGGCCCCCTATGTGGCCCCATCCGAGTTTGGTGGACCGCCGCGTGGCACGTGCTGGGAGGTCGGTGGGTCATCAAGAGCAGAGTGGCGTAGCAGGTTGCCACCCCTCACCGCCGACGTCGCAGTCTTGGACCGCTTGCAATCCCTGGCGAAGTGACGAAGTCGTGGCAGCGTAGACAACGTCTTGGCAGCTGACAAGTCGCTACTCGATGTGAGTAGAAGAGACAGTTGAAACACTTGTCTCAAACCTCAGCGGGGATCCTCCGGGCCTGCGGGAGCTGCATTGGCCGAGGCTCAACCGGTGCGACCACAGGTCGCGTCTCCTGCTGGGGTAGGATCTCTCGCCACCCATCAACATTGGGGCAGAGACCCATCCACGGCGGTCGAGGCGTTGGTGGTCAGGGACACGACCATCCACTAGCTGAGCAGGCAAGCCATGCACAAGCTGGGTGTGTCGCTGGCTGCGTCTCCTTCGTCTTCGCCCAGGACCCTACCGTCCAGCGTCTGCTGCGCCACGGCCACGAACTAGGGCTGGACAAGTCTGGGTGCACGGCGGGGACGCAGGAACCTGCTTTGTCGGGTGATGAGTGGCATCCAGGTAGGATGTAGGGTGGTTGTCATCAGACTCCTCACCATCGTCGTCCGCCCACCGATGATGCTTCATGCGCCCTCCCGAAGAGCAACGGTAGAATGGTGCCACGTCCGGTGAGAAAGAGAGCCGAAGGTGGCCGCGATGCCCACTGATGATGCTTCGTGCACCCTCCTGAAGAGCAACGGTAGAATGGTCCACATCCGGTGAGAGAGAGAGAGCCGAAGGTGGCCGCTGGCGGCACCACGACCTCCGGAGAGCGATCTAACTTTGCATACGTGTTAGGATCGAGTGGCATGGCAAGAAGAGTGCTAATCCTTTGGAAAAATATTTGTGAAAAGCTAACACACATGCACGAGTTGGTAAACATTTGATGGTGCTAGCACATTTGCAAAGGAGGATAAGTTGGTGAAGAAAATGAGGGGAAACCGGGCTCGGTGTGCTACCTGGGTGGCACCGCCACCTCCTGTCCGGTGGCACCGCCACCCCTAGGGTGGTGCCCATCTAGACTTGGCAGAATGCAGCAGCGCTGGGGTGGTCACCGCTGCGTCCGGTGTTCACCGCCACTAGTGGGGCAGTGCACCACTAGGTCACTACCACTAGTGAGACGGTGCCATCGTCGCTTTTCAACCAAGAGCGAGGGAGCTAGGCTTGGTCA
Organism: Saccharum spontaneum; assembly: GCA_022457205.1. Taxonomy (NCBI): domain Eukaryota; kingdom Viridiplantae; phylum Streptophyta; class Magnoliopsida; order Poales; family Poaceae; genus Saccharum; species Saccharum spontaneum. Next base: position 4,889,709 of record CM039604.1, read on the forward strand.
CCACCGCGGGCACCGCCGTGCCTAGGGCGGTGCACAGCCCTATTTTTCTCGAGGGCAAGGGTTTCGCGGGGTTGGCCTAGGTGGTCACCGTCACCCCTAGGGCGGTGCCACTGCCACCCCTGTCCAGTGACCGTTGGAATTTGACCATTGGGGAGGGCATCGCCGTGTCCGGTGCCCTCATAGAAATCAGCAGCTTTGCTCCAACTGCTCTATTTAGCTTAGGGGCTATAAATAGAGGTGGAGCTCAGCCTTGGGCTGGTTGCTAAGCACCCTTAAACCTTGATGGCTTATGTAGATGTGCTTGGGAGCCCTCTAACTCACTTGTGCTTGATAGTGATCATCCGATCGAGTGATTGAGCGATTCTAGTGCGATTGCATCGAGTGGCACTAGGTGATCGTGTTGCAAGCCAGTGGTGCTCGCTACTCTTGGACGTTGCCACCTCCTAGATGTTTTGGTGGCTTGTGACTCCGTTGAAGCACGCGAGAAGATTGTGCAGTACTCTGGAGGAGGATTTGTGAGGGAGATTGTGCTCACCCCGCGGGAGCTGCGAAGAGCAACTCTAGTAGAGTGTGTTATTGAGCTACCCTCACTTTCGGGGTAAGTTCTTGCAGTGCCCGACGTGCGGGCTTGGTGGGTGATGCCAATTAGCCGCCGAACCACCAAGTAAGCGGTCGACACAACGGGGACTAGCATATTGGCAAATACGTAAACCTCGAGAGAAAAATCATTGTGTCTTTCCGTTGGTTTGCATCCCCGTTACATAAGTTTGTATTTACTTTCATATACATTGCGCTTGTGTAGTTGCTCTTGTAATTAGTTTGCGTGTGTAGCTTGCTAGTTATCTTCTTGCTTGTGTAGCATAGAAGTAACTCTATTGTGCGACTAATTTGGTTTTAGTAACCTTGTTAGTCACATTGCTTAGTTTGTGTAGCTAAGTAATTTGCGCTCTCTAATTTGGTATTAGTTGCCTTGTTATTGAGCATTGCTAGCGAGCTTAGGAGCTTTGTGCTTTTGCTTACTAATTGTGTAGGAGCTCCTCCGTGCTTAAAGTACTAGTAGCATAGGTTTGTGTGACTTTGCTCTTAGAATTGGTTAGGTGAGCTCTAGCTAGCCCGACACCTTAGTTGCTTGTTTAGAATCTTTTCAATGTACTTGATAACTTAGATATAGGGGTGTAGTTTTAGCTATAGACCGATAGTTTTAATTCCGCATTTGTTATAGTTAGCCGATGCGATTAATTTTAGAAAGGACTATTCATCCCCTCTAGTTCGTCATCTCGACCCTATACTCGCGCGCTGGACGTCCGGACGCTAGAATCGTCCTTTTTTTTAAACCTCACCCATCCACTCCCCCTCCCGGCCTCCCCATCCCTAGCAACGGTTCTCCTTCACACGTCCAAAGTCCAAGCTGCTAATAATTTTATCTAAGATCCATATTTGTCATATTTCCTTATTTATATGTGAATCATCGTGTCTAGTATTTTTTCATTTGTATACGTTCTCCTCACCTGCATGCACAAGCTAACTGTGACTATCATGCTCTAACGGGCACTTCTGGGATTCTGACCGAATGGCCCGAATCTCATTGAATTTCATCCAATTCGGTGAAACTCGAGACAAAACTGAACTGGCCAAATAATTTCAGCCTAGTTTGAATTTTCTATCCATCATAAGGTCTAAAACAGCTCACTGTTATCTCCCCAGGTATAAAAGTGCGAAGCCCATTCTAGAAACCTTAGTTTTCTTGCTCGCAAAAAAAAGGAAACCTTAGTTTTCTGTCTTGGTGGCGGCTACACGGGCTCTCGCCTCTGTCCCTCCTCCCGATTTCTGTTCTTTTCTGTTTCCCTACACCACCTCTTCCTCAAATCCACATTCGATCATTGTAGTTCTTGAGCAGCTCGGTGTGAAGGCTGCTTCCATGGGCAAAGGCTAAAGGGCTTCTGAATACTAATTTCCCACAACAGCGCCTGAGATTCTACCGGTTATTCATGTGGCAATGGAGCTGATTTATTTTGTACAGTACGTGAGTAGATTAAAAAATCCAACCAGCCTAGGCGGCAGCCACAGCCACCTAGGCTGGCTTCATCAAGGAAACGAACAGGCAACAAGAGTTCAGACAAGGCTACACGATGGATCCCTGCTGGAGGAGTTCTGATGTTGGGCAGGCTGGCGAACGTCGGCGCTGACGACGCTGCACAATAAGCTGTGGACAATTTCTGTTAAATTTTGACAAAATTTTATCAAAAATTAAATTTAGACGGGTCAACTTAGTTGAATCCCGGCTCAAATTTTCCGAGTTTCGTCAAATTCGGTTGCCTCTGAAATTTTTACAGTTTTGATCGTGCCACAACGCACATCTCGAACGACGACTGGTCCCCTGGAGCGTGTGGCCCACAAGTCGACAATGGCCCCTGCATCAGGCTAGAAAAGTTAGCTCGGAGCGGTTGAGGTGGCTCCCGGCTGGGGCCAGGAGAATCCAGAGAAACCGTCACTGTCCTGGATAGTTGCCGTTCCTCCGACGAAGACGAACCGCTAGCGAGCTTGCTCCACAGGTACTACGGTACGGTGCTAAGGATAACTTTAGTGAAGCAACCACAGGGACAGGGTCCCGTGAGATTCAATGAGTTTAAGAGACCTTCAAAAATTTTCGTTGGTTGAGTAGACTTGCACGACAGCGAGTCAGCAGGGGGTATTTTTTAATTGGTGTCATTTAGAGGCTCTGCAGGGGGTATTTTAGAAGGTTCTAATTCAGATTTGTATAATATGTTGGTTGTCGATATTCTTAAGTACACTGTTAGTGCTATGCTCACTAATAAAAAAGATGGTTTTGTCTGGAAGTTAGTTGTTGTTTATGGCCCTGCTTATGAAGAAGTTAGAGTTCCTAGAAGATTCTGTGATGGGTGCTTGGCAAGGTCCCATCCTCATTGGAGGAGATTTCAACTTAGTTAGGTTTGTCAGTGATAAAAATAATAGCATCATAAATCACAAATGGAAAATGGTGGTTAGAAAAAGGATTCTTTTAGAGGGATGGTTGAGAAAGCTTGGTCTACCCATTTAACCTTGTCAAAAGTATTGATGGGTGGCAATTTAAGGTTAGGACCTTTAGGACAATGATTAGGGGATGAGCTACAAATGAGATAGCAGAGTTGAATAGAGAAAAGGTAACCCTGTCTGAAGATTTCACTAGGCTAGAAAGCTTAGTTGAATACAGAGATCTTACTCCCCGAAGAGCTACTAAGTTACATCAGATAGAGAAACAACTAGATAAAATGTAGTTTCTAGACAAGATTAAAATTAGACAAAGGTCCAGAGACAGAGATTTGCTAGAAGAGAAGGAGATAGAAATATTGCTTATAGTTAGGTAATCTACTTAAAAGGGAGGCGATCAAGGCCCTACTCGCTTATCTTATAATCTGTACTTTTCAGCTTGTTTTTTCAGCCAGAACAGTTTTTCTCTCTCACGACAAATCAGCGATCAGTACTTTCAGTCATGGCTTTTCAGCGAAGCAAACGGGGCCCAGGACACTACGTGCGTGCATTGGTTATTGTTGGGAAATCCCCCTTATGAGTGGGCCATGGGAGAGTAATTTGCTCCTAGAAAGCAGCCCCACACGCCATAGGTGCAGCACAAGGAAGTGGACAAATGTTGTGTGCATCTAGTATTTTTTTTAACTTTGGGTGTGTTTAGATGAAAAAGTTGGGGTGAAAAGTTACTGTAGCAATTTTCGTTGTTATTTGGTAAAATTTGTCCAACCATGGATTAATTAGACTCAAAAGATTCGTCTCGAACTTTACAGACAAACTATGTAATTAGTTTTTTTTTTTACCTACATTTAATGTTTCATGCATACGTTTAAAGATTTGATGTGATGAGTGGAAGAAGAAATACGCGGCCTTTGGCTTGCAATAGAAGAGAAGGAAAGCTTCGTGAGCACCGAGAGTGGGATGTGAGGATGTGGAAGGAGCCGTTTTGTAGAGGAGCTGTTTTTCGGCTCTCCAAGCCAAACGCTGTTTTACCAACGTGATTCGCCTGGGAATCTCCGCAAAAACCGGTGACTGGAGCTCTTTTGCTCAGACGGAGCTGAAATAACTAGCTTCGCGCGGCTCTCGCTCGCTTGCGTGGCCCCACCAGACGGCCATGGTCCAGATTGCCTCGAGACAGGGATAACCGGCGGCGCGGGGACGGAGCTGGGCGGACGCCGGCGCGGGGAAGGGCGGAGTTGAGCGGACGCCGACGCGGGGAGGGGCGGAGCTGGGCGAACACCAGCGCGTGGAGGAGACGGGCAGATGCCGCCGCCGGACTTCGAAGGGGCAGCGCGGGGAGAGGTGCTTGGCTGGGACGGAGGTACTCGCCGGCGCGGGGAGGGCCGGGTGGATGCCGACGCGGAGAGGTGCGAAGGGCGACGCGAGTATTCGCTGGAGCGGAGAAGTGCGATGGGCGGCACGGAGAGGTCCGACGGGCGGCGCGGGCACTTGATGCGTGAAAATAATATTGGGGTTGTGCGGTGGAGATATTTTACAGGAAAGAAATAGAAAGAAAAAGAAAAAAAATAAAGTAAAGGTATTAAAGGCATTACATGGTTCTTCAATAAAGCTGTTTTACCAAACGATTAAAAAAAGTTATTTTAGCTTTCTAAACAAATTTGCTCCAAAGATAAAATCGTAGCTAAGCTGTTTTGACCGGAGCCGGAGCTCCATCAAACGCGTCCGAAGTCACGCAGTTGCTGGCTGTGGCTAGTGTATATATATTCCGGCTCGCGGAGGGCTGACTCAGTCGGTACTATGTGATGTTGAAGTCAAAGAGCGCCATATATGGAGTATAACACAGTGTTTTCGTTGTGGACGGAGGCAAAATAAAGACAAATATTTGTGTGGATGGCAGTCACAGTATATAGGAGGGAATGAATCCATGCTCTTTGGCCGCCCAGAAATTAAATCTGATGATGACTCTGCTTCCGCCATGCTTAAAATATTGTCAAAGGAAGCAGGTCTGAGCAAGCTAAGCAGGCGCGGGACTGACTTTGAGGGTGGCGTCTCGGGTCAGGAGAATGCAGACAAACTGTCGCACGCTGTCATGACTGCCATTCCATTCCAACAAACCGTTGCTTAGCGAGCTTCTTAATTCCACAGGTACACAGCACGGTCAAAGAATAACCATGGTTCACGTCCATTGACCATTGCAGCTACTCCAGCTGTCTGGCCGAGCAGCGGGCGGCGGGCGGCGGGCGGACGAAGAGACGTGACGTGCTCGATCGATCGCTTTGCATATCCGCGCCTGCTGGGACTGGGACCCAACCTAACCCAAGCCAGTGTGAAATATTTATCTGCTCCTACTATAGATATTGGTCGAGAGAAAAAAAAAACTATAGATATTGGTCCATATGTCGCTACGGACACGTAAATTTTGTACGAAATGATATCATTCAGTATATACCTGACATAAACAGAATATGATGGATATAATATATGTTCACTTCGATTTAGCATCTACCAGAGTTTAACTTCCCTTCAATTTAATTTAATTATATGCCAAACTCTTTACTATTACGTGCCGCTTGGATCCTTGTAACTAAATTTATTCTAATAATTATAATTTAGGCACATATCGTTAAGCTAATATGATTGTATATATATGAAATATGTTTATATACTATTGTTAGCCATACAAGAGAGATACTTATATGTTGTATTTCAGAAAGCCAGTTGAAAAGGGTTCTATAAATTGTAGACTACAAACATAGTATGGTTATCTATGGAATCAATTTCGATCTCTCACCCTACGAATTTGAAATGGTTTTATATGTGAACTTGGAAAAGTCATGGAATGTCAAATTCCGAATCCATTAAGTAGATTTCAATTCCTACAAAATTAAAGGATCCAAACGCCCCTTACATTTATGTGTGTTCCTTTTTCTGTTAAGTAATGTTGTTGTGGATTGGTATATTGGTGATGTATTGCACATTTTTTTTCCCTAGCAGCGCACATACGGATACATGCTTCTAGCGCAGAACCATTCTGATCATCAGTGTAACCAATCAAGAAGTAATATTTACCCGTGCCTTGCTCTGGGCTTCAAAATCCATACCACTCCATCCATGTATTTCCTAGTTAACACTTGACACACGTGAAAACGGTGCACGCAATCATGCATGGTCCGACATGACTATAATCTGACATCGTAGTAAGAACGAGAATATGAAAGATGATAAAATAGTTCTGATTGCTTATCACCTCCTTGAGAGTAGTATATGTGCTTACATAGAATGGTTAGTTAAGGAACTACTTATGACCGCTAATAAAATTTGATTATAAGGATGCACCTTTAGTAATGCTTCCTGCAAATGCATTGAACCCACAAGCCAGATAGCCTTGCATAATCCTTGGAGTCTTTTTCTTTCCTCCTGACGGGTAAGTATTGCGGAGTACAATTGAGTACTCAGGGTTTGTTCTACCCTGTTGCAAGTGACAGGTGCTGATAAGCTAACACTTGCGTGTGGAAACCTCCTGGTGGGCTCAGCGAGGATTTCCTTTACGATACGGAGTAGAGTTTATTTAACAAAAATCCCACCAAAAGTTTTTTCAAAGAAAATGGTTGCAACTTATTACTATTTGATGCTTATAAAAGCTCATCATGTTAATGTTTAACTCATCATTAAATGGTTTCATTTCCGCCGAGCTCTGATAACATTTTATATTCCGCTGTTATAATCAAATAATAAATTACTCTGATGTTGTACTAAAAATGATGTAAGAAATGGCAAAGATGTTGTAAGCTTTACTCTCTTATTTGTGATCCTGATGTAAAAATATGGACCTTCAAGTTCTCCCTTACGGTGTGCTCGATGGAATCGCATAATTTAGTATTCTCCCTGGAGTACTTAGGGTCTAATAGAAGACGAGTATTTTTAGAAGGCATTAGATTAGACGATTCTCCCACGCCGCCCTCCGAGTCACCCCTTGTGTGGCGTCATCCTGACTCGTTGTTTAGCAACTGGTTGTCAGTCCATGGGGATCCAAATAGGCCCAATTCACATGACATCAGGTCCAAGAGGCAAAGAATGGTTCAGAGAGTTTAACGAAAATCATGCGTTCGGTTTAAAAGTAGAAACCAATAGACATGCTGATCATTATGCCAGTTTCAGTGGGGATTTCATAGCCCTGTTACTGATACATCCATATTTTGGAAATAGTACATAAGAGTTTCATCCTCATGAAATTCTCTCTACTTCCCTGAAACTCTTATTATCTTTCTATTCATCAATACGGTGCCACGTCAACCTATTTAATGCCCATAAAACTTTGATAAAATCTCACTGAGACTGGCCTGGCAGAAATGCAGAGAATAGCAATTCAAAGCATGGATCCACGTTACCATAGACTCGAAAAACAAAAAAAAGGAAAGAAAAATATTGGGCCTGTTCGGCAATTGGATGCAGCTGCGGCTCTGCAACCATCCAACAGCTGTAGCACATACAACATCCAATCAGCAGCTAACACATCATCAAACAACGAGCCGCAGCAGCCTGAAAAGCGGCTTAAACGCGCAGCGCACAGACAGAATGTCTGTGAACGCAAAACGCTCGCATAAATCACCAGGAATATCATACGGGCGACGATCGACTGGCATGGCAAGCGGCCGGGATGATGGCGTCGTCATCCTTGACGTCGCACTGCGGGCCGCAGGGTAGTATGGGCGAGGCCGTTCACCGATGGATACCTCGATGTTGAACACGCCCTGGCCATCCGTGGCGTCCGAGCCGTGGTACACTCACTACCCGACGCCTGAGGTGTCAGCAGAGAGGAAGAGTGGAAAGGGAATTGGGTAGGATTGGACTATTGGAGAGGAGGAAAGAAACGCGATATGGTTCAGAGGTCGTCTCTTCTTAGCAGGAGAAATAGAATTTGTTTACATCAAAGAATATCCTCTCCCTTTACTTTACCCTCCTCATCGATATTTATATATCATTAATTATTATTACGGGGGCTCATCAGTCTCCCCTTTCGTGCGTGCAAGCTCTCACCCGTGGACCCACTTGTTTCCCACGTAGTATCTTGCATTGGGCCACTAGGGCCGCTCATTCCTCTCGGGCCTGGTTCTGGACGCGCCAGCGCTGGATGATGTTGTCGGGAGAGGCACGAGCGAGGCGACGGCTGGATGCCGGAGGATATGGGTTTCGGAGGGGTTAAACGGGGTGCAGAGTGGCGGCGGTGGGAGAAGCAGGACGACGGCGGGATACATGGCAATGGGGCTGTGATGGGGGAAAACCGGGAGGTGTGGACACTGTGTTGAAAGTGAACGACCGAGACAGAGTGAGGAGAAGATCGTTACATATTTTTTTGTTTAATAAAAGTATGTAGGAGAGATTTTTAAGTAGGAGAGATATATCGTGCATGCGAAAATTTGTGTCGTCTCCGGTGTTTGTCTAGCTCAATTTAGCGGTGTTTGCAACGAGAACTGGTGCTTCGTGTATTAACTGGTTCTGTTTGCTTGTCTTATAATCCGTACTTTTCAGCTTATTTTTTTAGTTGAAACAGTATTTTTCTCTCATAACAAATCAGCAAATAGTATTTTTAACCATGGCTTTTCATAGAGCGAACGGGCTCTGCATTGGCCACGACAGGCTTGCACAAATAAGTTATGACTTTTTAACGTGCAGAGAGATCGATCCCCCATTTTCTATGGTTCGATCGGGTTGTTACTTAAAAAAAGGAGCGTGATATCGATCCGCGGAGGCCTGTTTAGTTGGCAAAAAGACAAAAAAAAAAGTTTACGCAGTACCTGTCACATCGAATCTTTGAACGCATGAATGGAGTATTAAATGTAGATAAAAAATAATGAATTGTATAGCTTATCTGTAAATGTCGAAACGAATCTCTTTAAATCTAGTTAGTCTATAATTAAATAAATTTTATCAAATAACAACGAAAAATGCTGCATAAATTTATCAAAAATTTTCACCACCTAAACGGCCAGAAGCCAAGTCCAAACAGTGAAACAACCGAGACCACTCAGCCAACTCGACCACCCCGCAGGATCTCCTACGCGCACTCACTGTGTGCCCCATCTATCGTCCTCGTCCCCCGCTGCAGGACGGCGGGCCACGTTTGCTGACTGAAAGAAGACGTCCACGTCGCCGCTGCAGTATGGCGGGCCCCAGACTGGCACGAACAAGATTGCCCGAAATGCACCTGGCGCTCTCTCTACGACGCACACCAACCGCATCCCGGCTGGCGAGTGGCACTTGGTGTGCGTTGGTGATCGAGCCCGAGTCAAGACGGAAACCATCTCTTTTTTCCTTTTTTTAAGAAAGCGGCAACAGTTTTGCCTTGTTTTTATCAGACGAGGAAAAAAACAAAAACAAAAGGGAGACAAGATTAGAAAACAACACCTCTAGCTTGTACTAGTAGGCACCACTACCACGGCACGCAGGCTGGCCGCCCAGTTGAAAACGACTAAAAACAAAATAGAAAAAAAAAATCACTTGGCTTTGCGAGGAAGAACTCCCTGACCAACCAAAACAGAGACGAAAACGAAAGACACCGATCTACTGTGCTAAAACTAAACGGTTTGTTTATTTGATCTGTTTGCCAGCTGATATTGGTCAATGTCCTTGCAAGGAAAAGCAACCTGTCTTGTTGCAAAGTTCTTCTATTTTGTCCTTCCTAAATGTTCCACCAAAAATAGATGATAACACCGGCGAAAACTCTTCTCTGGCTTCCCTCAATGTCAGTGATTGTGTAGGGATCCAGTTGCATCCACTGAAACCATCTTATGCTCTGAAGGAGGAAGAGAGACGCGACGTGCTCGATCGCGTTGCATGTGCGCGCTTGCTGGGCCGCCGTTCAGGTTCAGGTGGGAGTGGAAACAGTCGACGTCACAACGGAACAATATTGGCCGGTGTGGTTTCCCCCGCGCGCGCTCGAGCCGAGCGTCCGTCTACTTATACACTTGCCTCAATGTCTACTAGTAGTGTAGACCACGATGATGGCTCTGTCGTCGCTCCTTCGGCTGGGCTTCGGCTTCCACCCGGTGGCCCCTCCACGCCGACGTCGCACTTGCACCGCCAGCAGGGTGTCGGTGATCGGCGCGGGCAACGTGGGCATGGCAATCGCGCAGACCATCCGCACGCGTGACCTCGCCGACGACGAGATCGCCAAGGTACGTACACCACCTATCATCTACGAGGTGTCCACGTTCTCCAGGTCCGGTCGTTCACGCGAGGCGTTATTACGATTCGTTGTTCGGCGGCCCGGATCGAGTAGTGTTCCTGGAGCTTGGCGGCTCCGTAGGTGCGCATGACCATCCAGAGCTCGAGTCCCTGGAAGCGGCGGTCGACACCGAGCTCCATGTCCTTGAGGTCGGTGACGTCGCCGGACTCGCTGGCGTCCTTCTTGAGGAGTTGAGGTACTCCGGGTTGCCACTCGGTGAACCGGTGCGTGTCCAGGCACGTCATGAGCCACTTGTACATGCTGATGGAGTCGACGCGCTCCACGCAGTCGAGGTGGTGCCGGAACTCCGGGCAGATGCACGCGCTGCCGGCGTAGGCGGCGTCGATGTGCACCCACGCGTTAGGACGTCGTGCCGACGGTGGCGCAGACATAGGTCGGCACCCGCACAAGGCGGCGCGCGTCTGGCTCGGCACGTTCGAGACCGCCGAGGCCGCGGCGCGCGCCTACGACGAGGCCGCGCCAAGCTCAACTTGCCCGAAGACGCGCGTCTCCTCCACCCGACGTCCATGCCGTCGAGGTGGTGCCGGAACTCCGGGCAGATGCACGCGCTGCCGGCGTAGGCGGCGTCGATGTGCACCCACGCGTTGGACGTCGTGCCGACGGTGGCGCAGACGTAGGTCGGCACCCGCACAAGGCGGCGCGCGTCTTGCTCGGCACGTTCGAGACCGCCGACGCCGAGGCCTACGACGAGGCCGCGCTCCGCTTCCGCGGCAGCCGCGCCAAGCTCAACTTCCCCGAGGACGCGCGCCTCCTCCACCCGGCGTCCACGCCGTCGAGGTGGTGCCGGAACTCCGGGCAGATGCACGCGCTGCCGGCGTAGGCGGCGTCGATGAGCACCCACGCGTTGGACGTCGTGCCGACGGTGGCGCAGACGTAGGTCGGCACCCGCACAAGGCGGCGCGCGTCGAGCGACGATGCGAGGCGTAGTGAGATCGAGGAACTCTACCCGGGCCAGGTGGGCTGGCACGCCGTCGTCTGTTTCGGCTACCGATTCCGTGATGGTCACATGCACGTGCTGGTGCTCGACAACCATACGCCGACCGGGCCACGGCGTTGGATTCATGTCGAGGAGTTCCACACGCTCTACACCCTGACTGTGTAGCACCTGGATCTGGTGATCGCTACTAGCTGAGATCGCCAACACGTTTATTAGCAGATTTTCTTCTTAGCACCACCGGATCGATGCTGCTCGTGCTGTGTATGCATGCTCTAAGTAGTTCTAAGTAGTGCTTGTTTGAACTGCAGAGTCATGTACATGTTTGAGGTGGTTTTTCCAGCATGCCGGGCCTGTTTGTTTGGCAGGGAACCAACCCCTGGATCCATTCCTACTAGGAATACTTCACTAATTTACATTAGGGTGTGTTTAGTTGGTGAAAAGTGGGTGAAAAGTTCCTGTAGCATTTTTTGTTGTTATTTGACAAATATTATCTAACCATGAAGTAACTCAGCTCAAAAGATTCATCTCGATATTTACAGACAAACTGTGCAATTAGTTATTTTTTTACCTACATTTAATACTCCATGCATGTGTTCAAATATTTGATATAATGGGGAGAAGAGAAAATATTTTGGGTTTATATGGGAAGTGAACACACCCTAGTTTTGATCAGCTGGAATGGTTCCTGGTTGGATTTCACCCAACCGAACGAGTCCTTAGGTCAACGTCCGCCCCATCTGGTGGACCTCGAAGTCCATAGTCCGCACCGGCGGCGTTTGCGTCTGGGACTCTAGGCTCGCGGCCGCCCCCGTGGCATCAGCATACGCATCCGCGGAGACGGCACCCGTCCACGCGTTGCTACGACGTTAGGTATAGCTATGCCCCCGTGGATCGATGGCTGGTGTTCGTTTGACTCTCTGTGTGTGTGTATATATATATATATATATATATATATATATATATATATATATATATATATATATATATATATGTTTGATGAGATTATTAAAAAATAATCATGTGTGACAAAATGAATATAAAAATATATTTATTTGGTGCGTAATATGTCAAGACTATTTATTCACCGTGCCTGAGTATATGACCTGTGGGCCTACGCCTTCTAATATTGCCGGACTCATTTTTTTTAGAAGAGTTTCTGGGTTGGATATTCATCTTCCGTCGTGTGGTTTCTAGAAGAATGAAAAAAAGGAGAAACGGGAGATGAAGTTGTTTAATAAACAATCGCATATAATTGTGACTCGGTTGAACCGCTGGCCCACATGTTACTGATGTGAACTCTCACGTAAAGAGTATATTAGATGGAATCTTGGACGATGCTAGTTGGAGCTCGTACAAGAAATTGATTGGAGATAGAATCATGCATGCGGTTAGAAATCGTATTCTAATCTAATCTAATCACGTTTGCTTGGCTGAGGGGCCCTTCTTTTCAGCAGCATCTCACGCACCCATACGCATCCACGCAACACACCAACACCTTGCTGCCCATCTCGCAAGAAGTCATCACACGTGTTGCTGCCTTTGCCGCCGCCTCCAGACGCCGATTCGCTTCAGCTGTGACTATGTCCTCCGGTTCAGCCGTCTTGTTTCCTGGTGAGCGGCTGATTTAGATGTACCAGCAAGTGCATATAAGCGTCAATGCTCTTTCAATATATTACTGTGCTGAGTCTAGCAACTTGACGACATCAGAACCCTCGCCGCGCGAGGACGTCATCAAGTTACTGGTGACTAAAAAATCAAGACACGCGAGACGGGAATGCCCCGCTCGTCATGGCGTATGAGACGGAACACCCCCGCTCGTCGCGATGACAAACATCAAGATGCGCGAGACGGGAACGCCCCGCTCATCGTAGCGCGCGAGACGGTAAACCCTCGCTCGTCGTGATTACAAAAGGCGACATCAAGAAGCTCCATGCTGAAATAAGCGCTCATGTTGTTAGGAGCATGACACTCAAACAAAAGTCACACGTCTCTGAGTTCTTTGACGTTGTAAGAGAGCCTTACGTGCTATCTGTAAAGGCCAAGAGGCCTAATGAATTGAAGAAGCTTGTTAGGTAAGCTATTATGAATGAATTCTGGACACGCACATTAAAACGTGCTGCCAAATTTCCTGGGCGCGGAATTGTAGCTCGCGCTGAAAATATTCTCCTTCACTCACCGATGATGGTTGCAACATACCATGCCACGGCTGATTCTATCCCTGAGGAAAATAAATTTGCGGCACTAAAGAATGAAGTACCGGCGCATCATGCAAATACACCACCGGTCGATCAGCTCCAGCAACAATTTCAGCAGCTGCAAGATCAAATGAAGGAGTTGCAGAAGCAGCTCCAAAGTCGCCAACCAACTGCATATACAGGGGGTGGTCGAAGGCCTGTCTCTCCTGTCCGTAACTTCCAAGAAGCAAGGCCATTCACACGAACTGGTGGCAGGTCTAAGTACCAAGGCCCTGGTCGTTATGGTCATGCTCCTGAATCTTCTCAACAAGCTGGTGGCAGGCACTACGCCGCTAGCTATCGTCCTCAAAATGAACGGAAGACGCTAGCACCACGGAGGGATTACCCCCTGCACCCGTTTCATCATTCGAGACAGACTCCATTACCCCCTCGCTGGAATTCGTGGGCACGCCAAGAATGGCAACCAAGAGATTTTGAAAGAAATCAATATCATGCGAAAGAGCAATAGCATGAGCACGTTACGGGTATACCACCCGCACAACAAAGGCAAGCTTCGCAAGAGGAGCCACGCCCGAAGGCCGCACCTACACAGGTGGCGTCTTCGTCAGGTCCTAAAGTGAACTCATCACTATTGCCGACTCTGGCAATTCCACCTAAAGCTCCACGGCCTCCTACGGCTAATCAACGCAAACGTGAAAACCGTAGGAGGAATCGACGTGCCATGTACCAAGAGCTTCAAGATCTAGTACTTGGCAGCGCGCATGTTCGGGTTCGCCCCGAAGGGCAAGTTCACCCCTTCTATATATATATATATATATATATATATATATATATATATATATATATATATATATATATATATATATATATATATATATATATATATATTTCAGTGATGGATTGTTAATCTAGAATTCCAATTTTTTTTACAAGCTAAATCATGTGTGTTCTCTCTGTTCAGATTGGAGTTGTTATTTTTTTTGAAGCTTAGTACTATATTGCATTATTTCTTGGTTTTACATTGTACTAATTTTAGCTTTTGTTGGTTTTGTAGAATATGGATTCTTCCAATATTAAATCATACATTGTTGAAAATGTAGACATCCGACTTTTAAAGAGATCAAAATGTTCAGAACTGAAGGATTCTAAGTTAGACAAAGATGTGAATGCCCCATATCCTCCATCACCATCCATCAGGTATGAAACACCAATAAACTGCTTTGTTATTGCCTTGGTGATAGATGGATTACATGGATATATCCTTCAATAGTCAGTGATATATGCATACTGTTTCTTGTTGTACCTTTTACTTATGAGGGTTATTACACTGACATATCGATTCATGCCTAGATACAAGAAGACATGCAAACGAGTGCTTATTATCTATTGCTTGTCTGGCAATAGATCCGATTCAAGTGAGAATCCACATGTTTTGTTGATTTTTCCTGTTGCTGGTCAGGTGGTTTTAGTTTTTTACCTTTTCAATCATGCTAGAATGACATTGCTGCTCGAAGCAGCTGACTTTGATCATATTGGAGTTTGAACTCAGGAAACTAAACTCTAATATGATTATCAACTAAACTTTTAGTATTGTCAAAACAAGATCTTCCTATGTGGTTTCGAGTGGATGATTATATTTTCTTTGTTTATGTATTTGCTGACAGCCTTTTTCACACTTACATCTGTAGGAACCGTGACATCTAGGAGGAGCTGCTAAACAAAGGGATGAGGTGTGTGGGTTTTTGGTTGCCTGCGCTCCGATTCGCCCGGCGTCTGCTCCGCCCGCCCTGGTCGGCTGGCCAGGACCGTGCGCCGCCCTGACCCAACAGATTGCTGGACGTCACGCTCATGGCCTCGCCTTGACCCAACAGGCAGAAGTCAAAATCTTTAGTTTTGTTGAAAGATGAGTTAATATTTTAGGAAACTTTGTAGTATGAGATTTTTTGTATCATTAATAATCGACAACTGTTTGGATTGGCAAATGCTTTGGCATCCCATTGTGAAGTATCTTTCCTTTTGATCAATCCAGTTATGCAAGAGAAGTGAAATCGTTGTGTTTAATTGTTTTGAGTGAGTGGAACTAGCAATTGTCAATAACTGAGTGACACTCGATGGAGGAGCAAAGTGGTTGCGGCTGGCGCTTGTTATATTTGGCAAGACAACGTAATGCATTAGTTTCAGTGGGACAATTGTTCTTTCTGGTAGGATGGACTTACTATATTGATCAATTCCTATTTCTGGCGTGTTATTTATTTGATCAAAGCTGGTGTTGTTTTCAACCTCGACACTGATTGTCGTTAGGATTTCTTTTAGCGCGCTAATCTGTTGAAACGGAAGTACAAAACCAAAGATAAGGAAATTACAAGGACAATACAACTAAATCTTGTATACAAACACAAGACAAGTATAAATAATGCATCCTGTTCATAAAAAAACACGAAAGCTGAAACGAAGTAGTATATAGTCCTACATACAGCGTAGAACCTTCGATTCAACAGCTAAATTTTAAAGGCATTGAAAGTTTCTCATATGTTAATAACTGTCGTCGTCAAATATAATCTATGAGTTAGTACAGAAAATCCATCGTCTCTTTATTCGTCGATAGTCAAGATGCAGGTGTCTGATGCCTGTATATATGCAACTGGCATTCAACCAACTGTGCCTTAAGTACTCTCTCCATATTGGTAAAAGAAGTCGTTTTGGACAAGATTTGGGGTCAAACATTGGGAATATAAATCATGAATAACTTTTAAGTTGTTGAGTTTGAAAATGTGAAAACAATATGAATAGAATTGTCTTGAAATATACTTTCATAAAAGTATACATATATCACTTTTGAATAAATATTTTTATAGAAAAATAAAGTCAAAATTATGCTTTGGAGACCATGTCATTGTCTAAAACGACTTTTTTTATCAACATGGAGGGAGTATATGATATAAATAGTACACCTATATATGTTACAAACCTCACATAGGTTTTCTTTCAAAATTATATTGCCATCTTTGACGCCATTAAGACACTACTGGACTCAGGTTCTTTGCCGAGTGCCTAGCCCCTTTTACACTCGGCAAAAGCTTTGCGCTCTCGGCAAATCCTCAATCGGCAAAGCCGCCTTTGCCGAGTGTCATTTATCAGGCACTCGGCAAAGGCTTTGCCGAGTGCCCGACACTCAGCAAATTGCAAATCAAAAAATCTCAAAAAAATAGGGAAATTTTTTTAATTGGGCCTAAAACTTGAAACTAAAACATGACATATTATAGATCTACTGCATAGGTAATTTCACAAGGATTCCAAAAAATTCTCATTTGCTATTTTACGATTTTTCTATAAATTACTATGAATTATGTAAGATTCAGCCATTTATTCATAAAAGAAAAAGAAAAACTGCACTATATGACACTATTCATGAGTCACGACTTTACAGCTAGGTCCCTGAGCTTTTCACAAATAAAGATCCTCGCGAATAGATCCCCAGGAGCACTATTTATATGAGTCGCATCTTTGCATCTGGACCCAGGGAAAAGCTGTAATTCATTTCGCCCTTCTCTTCTTCTTCCTCGGAGGGTCGCGGCCGCCTGTCTCCGTCGAAGTCGCAAGTCGCGGTATTTTTCACGCGAAAATCACGCGCTTCGTGGCCAGTGGGATTCGAACTTATGACCTCTCCCTCGCACGGTTCCTACCTTAACCACTACACTACACTATCACACGTATCTATATATAGTTTTAGGTCCCCACATATTGTACTAAACCGAGAATAATTTGCTTGTTAGAGGCCCTAAACGACTTCAAATCAAAAGGTTGTCAACTACATAGTTTCATAACTTTTCAAGATCTACACTTTTCGTTTAGGAAGTTTTTCCATCTGAGATCGTTTACGAAATTTGAATTTCAAATTTGAGAAATTCAAACGTAGTTTACCATGACAAGATGAACTCAAATAAAAAAGTTTTCAACTACAAAGTTTCTTAACTTTTCGAGATCTACAAACTTTATTTTGAGTGTTTTTCCATCCGAGGTCATTTAAAAAATTCAAATTTTAAATTTTTAAAATTCAAACGCAGTTCAGCATGACAAGATGAACTCAAATGAAAAAGTTTTCTACTACAACATTCTATAACTTCTGAAGTGATGGCTGTGCAAGTGATGGCATCATTGCAATCCCATGCATGTAGCTTTCCAAAACCAACTCGCAAAGATGCATATGTTTCCATGCACGTAGCTTTCCAAAACCAATTCAAAGCGCAAAGATGCATATGCATCTATGCACGTACTCCCTCCGTCCCATTGAAAGTGTCGCCCGGGAAACGTATTTGTAAGAGGGACTCGCTTTTCAACGACACTTTCAATGGACGGAGGGAGTAGCTTTCAACCAACGGCGGCGCCATCCAAACTGCACCGTACTGCCCAACATCCCAATGTAGAGGAGTTGGAAATATTGGCGTGAAACGAACATCCTTTGCCTTTGCTTTGGCCTTTTTGCACATATCCGTTTCAATAAATAGTTACGTGACCTCGCTCTTCCTTGTGATCTGGCATCCACGCACAGTCGCACAGACCAGCCAGCCCTCTATATATAAGCCACTTCGCCGCCGCTGCATTCCGATCACTCCTCGCTCCTTCTATCTCCGGCGCTCTCGCAGCTCCTTCAATTTATCGCTCAGATCCTCCTCTTTTCGACCCGACAAGCCACTGCAGCAAGGCGTGCGTCGTCGCCGCCGCCGCCGGAGATAGATGGACAAGACTACAGGGGCTGCGATCGTCGCCGGCGCCGGCGCTATTTGGCAGGAGCCGTGTGGGGCTGAAGGCTCCTTCGGCCTCAACTCACGGCAGCAGCTTATTATTCCTTGTCCAAGAGAGGTTAGCGAGCTCTATTTCACCTCCATGGCTCTCCTTCCATGGCGGATCATTTTCTATTTTTCTCGCCGCCATCTCTAGCTATATATCTACTACGCGCGAGCAGCCAGCTGACGGCGATGACGCCGCCTACCAGCGCTCGCGGTGGTCGTACTTGCGGAGCAGGTTCGGGAGGACGAACGCGGTGTCATCGTCGGCGAGCACGAGCCACCGCGGCGGCAAGCACGGAGACGAGCTCCCCGGCGATGCCCGCGACGCGGACGGCCGAGGGGAGGCCGTGCGGGTGCGTGTAGGGAAGCGGGACGCGGAGGTCGAGACCGGCGGGAGGACGAACGCGGTGTCATCGTCGGCGAGCACGAGCCACCGCGGCGGCAAGCACGGAGACGAGCTCCCCGGCGATGCCCGCGACGCGGACGGCCGAGGGGAGGCCGTGCGGGTGCGTGTAGGGAAGCGGGACGCGGAGGTCGAGACCGGCGGGAGGACGAACGCGGTGTCATCGTCGGCGAGCACGAGCCACCGCGGCGGCAAGCACCGAGACGAGCTCCCCGGCGATGCCCGCGACGCGGACGGCCGAGGGGAGGCCGTGCGGGTGCGTGTAGGGAAGCGGGACGCGGAGGTCGAGACCGGCGGAAGTCGTAGTCGTCCGGCGCCGGAAGGTCGAAGAAGAGGAAGGCGCGCGCGGGGGCGCGGAGCCAATAGATGGAGCAGAGCCGCCGCGGCGTTTATCGCGTTGTAGGCCGCATGCGACGACGCACGGTGTGGTGCACTGGTGCTGTGCGACATCCAATAAAAAGCTGACGCGTGTGCATGTTGAGTAACCACAGCTGTGTGCTCTGATAATCGTCGCGGGCAGGCGGGGACACGTGCCGGCTATACATTCGTCCTGTTCGTTTATGCTGATTTGTGTGAGAAAAAAAATACTATGCCGGCTATACATTTATCCTATTCATTGGCTGAAAAAAACATTGTTCTCATTTTTTTTCCCATTTCCCTGCATTGCATACCTTCGTCACCTTTCCCTTCTGCACAATTAGTAACTGTACTTTGTGCTGTTGGAGAAAAATAGTAGAGAGGGATTTTTATCATAGGACCAGTGTTGCAGCGCCGATAGCCCCGGCCGGCCGGCCCTGTCTCCCGCCCCTGGCCATGTGGCCATAACAGCAGTTACAGGGCAAAGTTAAATTTGCTTGCGTTGCGTCACAATAAGGCCCCTCTGATGTCAATCTCATGTTTTCAACATTCAGGTTCTGTTCGCTTGTCTTATAAGTCATACTTTTTCAGTGAGCGAATAGTGTTTTTCTCTCATAACAAATCAGTGAATAGTACTTTCAACTATGACTTATCAGCTAAGTGAATAGAGCCTAGTTGCTTTTTCCCATTAGTAAAGGTGATCGCAAGTGGGAGGCACATAACATAAATCAATATTCACTGATGATGCCCCTCCCGGTCTATATATTGATATACATGTATATATTGCTCAAAATTTGGTCTTTGTTTCATAAGCTTTCGTTTTTTGCCCCAATGTTTTCTTCAGGTAAACAAGCCCTCTCACTTCCGGGCAGGTGCAGGAAAGTTCACGGACGATCAGATAGTGGCCAAGGTACCATGGCCTATCGAGGTTGTGCAGCACACCTGGGAACCATATTTGGGCCAGCCCATGGTGCAGAAAGTGCCTGGTGAGACTGATCGAGAGTGTGTCTTCCTTTGCCTCTACCTGCAACTGCAAAATTTCACCATCACAACAGAATGTGTCTTCCTTTGCCTCTACCTGCAACTGCAAAATTTCACCATCACAACATTGGTTCTCTTATAAGTACAAGATTTGTTGTTTCCTGTGCTTGCGTGCGCCGTGCAGACACCTGTGTTCCCGTCGCCTGCACCGTCTGCCTGGAGGCGAAACACCGAATCCAGCACGAGAAGCTCCACGGCAAGGGGACGACGTTCCCCTACAGGGCTGCGCCACCTGATGATCTGCTCGAGGCGTGCCGTACCGACGACATCTGGAACCCCGGCGTGGGGGCCTATGTGCGCGATGTCCTGAACAAGATACGGGAGATGGGGGGCGTCGTCCTGGCGACCACCGACGCGCCAACTCGGGCACAGCGTTTCTTGCCACTACGCTCGTGGGAGGAGCACAGGTGGGACGACTTCGCCGCCACTGCACTTTCGCCGGGGCGTGTGGCCGACCTGCTCTACAACAACGGCCCCTGCATCGGGCTACTGTGGGCTTCGCCGTCGTACCATTGCTACGACGCCGATCGCGACGACACGCTGGTGTATACCAGCGGCTGCGGCCGGAGCGACGATGCCAGGCGTAAGATAGAGGAACTCTACCCTGGCGATGTTGGGTGGCACGCCGTCGTCTGCTTCGGATTCCGACGCGGCGGTAAGCATGTGCTGGTGCTGGACAACCACACGCCCACCGGGCCACGGCGTTGGATTGATGTCGAGGAGTTCCACACGCTCTACACCCTGAGTGTGTAGCGCCTGCATCTTGTGCTGTTTGCTGTTTGTATTGCAAGGTAATGTGTTAAGGTGATTTTTAATTCCATCCTTCCGCACGATCTTGTACGCGCAATCACAGTGTACCCCATCTATCGATCGTCCCTCGCTGCAGTCGCGCAGTACACACGCCGAGGGTAGCAACAGTGGGTTGGGTTGGTCTGCGCTGCGGACTGCGGCGGCGGGGATCGGGTCGGGTGGTGGTGTGGTGTACTGGTGTGTGGTGGTGTGCTCCATGGCCGGTGCCTTGTCAGAGTTCATTCCCACGAAATGCCCCTGCGCCAGCGCCAGCGTGGGCGCGGCTAGCTGTTTATCCGGCGGCGGGCGGACAAACCGACAAAGAGATTGCATGCGCGTACCTGCTGGGACCGGGAATCTTCTTAATTAGTACCGGATGCTTGTTTGCTGTTTGTATTGCTAGGTAATGTGTTAAGGTGATTTTTAATTCCATCCTTCCGGGGTATGGGTCGATACGAGAGGGTTATTTTCTATCGCTACTGTGTGTGTGTCGACCTTATAAGAAACTGCATAATTTAGGTGAGTTGAATTAGCTCTCCAAGCCTGGCAAGGATCTTCCTCAACATATGCTGATTGTTTCCCCATTGAAGCCAGCCATTTCACGGCTGCCGCTGCTAGGAGCGTAAGACACAGAAGTACTGTACGCACAGTGGGAATTAGTACAAGCCACACTGCCGGCAAGATGCATGTCCAATAAAGAAGTGTTGTCGCAGGTCCACCAGCCACACGTTTATGCTGATCCCTCTCTTTCTCGCGGCGGTGTGGTCTCGCCTGTTAGATTGCCATGGATCTTCGGGTGATTTCTTTTGCTACTGTATAAAACATGGGGAAGCTGAGAAGGCTTAGAGAGAGAAAGAGAGTAGAGGCCCCCATACCTTCGGGCTTTGGCAGAGGAGGAAGAAGTCACCATGGCAGTGGCGACGCAGTGAGGGGCGACGGCGGCGCGGTGTTAGAGGCATGCTGCGATTTTTTTTTTTGGAGGATGTAGAAGAGCTCTCCATTACGAAATAACCGGAGCACGCATCGAGTTGCTGCTCACGGAGTGACAGAGGAGCTCTCGCTTGCTGGAGCGTGACACCGCCAGCCACCTAATCCTTCGACGGGCCTCCTCGCGCTGTTCCTGCTGCCATCCTCGCCACCAACCTGATTTCAGGCAGTGTCGCTGCTAACCTGTGTAATGCTAGATAGTGCATTCTCTATCTAAAACCCGGCAGCAAGATTGTGTATTTTCTATTGATAAGTTCCAACTTTATTCTAGAGAATTCCCAAAACATTGTTTGTCTTTACTGAGGTACACATTCACGCTTGCAGCCCGGTAGGAGAGTGCATGAAACTTGTATTGTACAGACTAGCGGGCTCCTTTAAGGTAACCAATTTCTGCATGTAGTTGATGCTACCATGGCCTGTTGGGCGCCTGCGCAGACAGGCCCGCTAGAATGCAACCCCACACGTACGGCATGCACGGTGCAATCAAATCAAGCAACCATGCACAGCGTTCAGTCGTGTTCCGAACTAGTGACGGGAAAAATTCAGATCCCACCGCAATAGGTGAGCTAGCTTTAAGAAAACTCTGAACCAGGAATCGATTGTTTTTGGTGGTCGTTAAATATAATAATTATGTTTCAACAATTTTTTTTTCTGGAATACGTAAAGACTTGCGTATCATTATAATTAAGAAGAAGATTTTATTTTAACTATACAAACGACATGCTTCTGATGAGCGTCCTAGCAGACTGTTTCAAACTTCCATATTACGTAAATGGTATAGAACTGAACTAAGAGAAGCGAGCAACCTATGGACCTGGGCGTCTCCGTTGCTGGCTGCGCGACCTACTCCGCCATCCGAGAAGAGCACTCTTCTACCAACCCTGTTGTTGGTCACCGGGAACAGCTCGTCCAGAGCTGCCACGTGGCTCGACGTCAAGTTCCCTGCGAAAATGTGTTGCATGTTCCCTTGGACGCGGATCAAACTGGAGCTGCCAGCGGCATGATGCCCATCTTTTGCATGAGGAGTAACTCGCCCCACTTGGAGATCGGTATGTGCGCCAGCGGCAGAGCGGCAATCCGTCTGCTCCTAATTAGCAGGGGTTTTCTTGTGGTTGCCACCTTTTGCCTTGGTGGACTCGCGATTAATGGCGACTGTCGCTTGAGCTGCACCTCCTCGGTGAATCGTGCGAGACGTCGAGCAGCCTCACACGGCGTGGGCATCGCGTTGCTGGGGGTGTGTGTGTGCCCACCGTTCTCTCATCTGCGACACCACGTTGTCCCACCCGTGGTGGCATGAGCTGTGGGAGCCCCTGCACTGGCGACAACAGAGGCGAGTCTGTCGTCCACTGAGCAGCGGACGCCGGAGAACGAGTGTCCACCAATAGTGCTTCGACCTCCTGAGGGGCTGCCGCCTGAGTAGGCAGACACCTAGGCACTCTGGTGTTCCTGCTGGCCGGCTCACGATGAGCGAGGCAACAAGCTCCTCCAGTATCGGGTCGACTGAGACAACCCATGCGGGACGTCCCGTTCGCGTACATCGCCAACGCCAGCGGATCTGGCCCAGAAAAGCAGAGTGCAGTAGCAGAAGGAGTGGCGTTGTCCGCATAGGCGCCAAGCGTGCCCATGCTAATGTCCATCGCTGGCATACTACAGCGCTGGCGCCGACGGCGTCGTCGGCAGGTGCTGCTGGTGGCCCCCACGGCCCCCTGTGCGACCCATCCGAGCTTAGTGGACCGCTACGTGGCGTGTGCTGGGAGGTCGGTGGGTCGTCATGAGCAAAGTGGGTAAAGTTAAATGTGCCCTTGATGGCATGTGCTCTTAGCACATCCACCACTAGATTCACATTGAGCTTCTCAATGCGAATCCAGTGGTGGACTCAATGCGAATCCAGTGGTGGATGTGCTAAGAGCACATGCCCTTAGGGCAAAAAATCGCCTTCGAGCATAGTGGCGTAGCAAGTTGCCATCCCTCACCGCCAACGTTGCAGTCCTAGACCGCTCGCAGTCCCTGGTGAGGTGCTCAAAGCCGTGGCAGTGCAGGTAATGCCTTGGCTCGCTACTCGGTGTGAGTAAGTGAGACAGTTGAAACACCTGTCTCGAAGCTCAGCAAGGATCCTTGGGGCCTGCAAGAGCTGCATTGGCCGAGGCTCAACCAGTGCGGCCGCAGGTGGCATCTCCTGCCGGGGTAGGATCTCCTGCCACCCATCGGCATTGGCGGTGGAGACCCGTCCGCAGCGGCCGAGGCGTTGGCGGGCAGGGACACGACCATCCACTGGTCGAGCAGGCAGGCCGTGCACAAGCTGGGTGTGTCGTCGGTTGCGTCTCCTCCATCTTCGCCCAGGTCCCTACCGTCCAGCGTCTGCTCCGCCAAGGCCATGAACTAGGGCTGGATGAGTTTGGGCGCGCAGCGGGGATGCAGGAACCTGCTTTGCCAGGTGACGAACGGCATCCAGGTAGGATGTAGGGCAGTCGATGGGCGAACGACAACGTCGTCGGACTCCCCGCCGTCGCCATCCACCCACCGACGGCACTTCATGTGCCCTCCCGAAGTGCAACGGTAGAATGGTGCCACGTCTGGTGAGAGAGAGGAGGAGCCAGAGGTGGCCACTGGCGTTGTGGCAACCTCTGGAGAACTAACAGACCCAAAAGACTCGGACTTGGGCCCAGACGATGGGGATCTGAGCAGATCGACAGCAGGCGGGCAACTAGTGTACCCTGTGTCGGCCGGCGCCATCGATGGCAGTCGGTCCTCGGACCTGGACCCAATAGAGTTGGAGTTGCATCTCCCTCAATAAGTTGTGTGGCCCATCGCAACTGTCATTGTCCTCCTCCCTCTCGCTCTCTCTGCCTCCATCGCAGCCATGGCATCGAGCACGCCGCACTGCAACAGTCCCTACGCGTTGGAGCCGGCCACGACCCGCGTGCTCCTCGCCGCGCTCGACACTCGGAGCGACCTCGAGGTCGGGGCCGGGGACTTTGCCGAGCTCAGGTTGTGCTCTCTCTCTCTCTAGGTGGCGGCGGCCGATGGCTGTGCTTGCAAAGTCGTGATGCGGGAGAAGATGAACCGAAGGGAGAGAAAAGAAAATGAAAAAAGAAAATAAATAAATTGTAACTGACAGGTATGTCCCACATATTGGGGGGAGATTTTTTGCTGCTATAACGTCTTTTCCAATAATCTAAAAAATAGTGTTGGGTCACTCCAATACAAACTTATTGAGGGAGTTGTATTGTGAAGTAGCTGAAGATGCTCTAACTCCGCCAATATACTATTAAGCAGTAGTTCGATGTGGTCTGAGTGTGTGTCATCTCTCAACTTCACACATATCCTTGCCTAACGCATGGAGAAATTTGGGAAGTAGAATGGTTGGATTCCTTAGAAGTGAAATTGTAACTCATGGAGAAATTCTTCTAACATCAATTGTAAAATTTTTGAGTATTAAGAAGTTGAGTTTCTTTGTCTGAGGGCTCTTAATAGTCGGTTCTGTGGCGTGTGTCTGTATGACTTGATCCTAAGGTGCGCTAGCGGAGCTCGTGGATGGAGACTCCAGGGATCCTCTCCTGTGATCGTCATGTTAGCCGAGAGGAAGACATGTGGTACTACTAGGGAGGACGAGGTGGAATCTTCACAATAGTTGTGAAATCCGGTGGAATGAGGCCCAATACTGTAGCACCAGTGAGTTGTGGGTTGGGCCGAGTTTGTATGGTACTGTAGCGAATGAACTTTAGTACAACATCGGAAGTTGAAGAAGAGTTGAACCAAGTTAAAAGCCTGGACCTGGGCGGCTGTTAACCCTGGATCGATCCTTTTGCACGAAGCGAGGACAAAAACGCAAGAGAGTTAATTAGCAAGTGTGGTTCATTCAACGTGTAGAAGTGGGCCTTAACCGTCTTCCCAGGTCAGGGCGTTACAATAGGCCACGCCTCCATCACTGTCGATTATCCTCTGCTGATGGGAGTTCTAACCTGGCATTGATTGCCAGTTCTAGAGCAGTGATGTTTGATGTCGATAAGTTTTTTATTTGAAGTTTTGTAATGTCTCAAATATTTGTTTTAAATTTGATATTCAAATTTGAATTTGTTTCAAACAATCTTTGATGAAGACACATCATATGCCAAACTTGTAGTGCTTAACAAGACTGAAAATTTTAGATAGTTATTTTTTTTCATTTGAATTCATTTAGTAGCCAAAATATCCAATATAAGATTATGAAATGTTTATATAAAAAGATAGCATCCTATATAGAGTTATAAATGAGTGTGTGATGTAGTGGTAGAGAGACGTTATGGTCGAGTACTAGGTCATGGGTTTGATTCCTCGAGGACGCAATAGAACCGCTAGAAATATTACAGTAGTAGTGCGGCGTGAACACAAATCAATTAAGGGTTTGTCTGAGGTATAGAGCTAGTTGTTAGCCATCTAATTTTTAAAGTCCTAATACATCTATAACAAAAAGCTAGTTTTGGTAGTTTCGTAGCTAAATCTCTAACTAGGTGTGAGCCAACTAGAGCTAACGAATTCTAGCTGATTTTAATTTTTAGGCCCAGCTAAAAATAGCCTTGGCTGATTTAAAAATAAAAAAAAACCTAAGACGTGCATGTGTGCATGATTTACAACATGCCAGACAGATGATCTTGGCACTAGCTATAGCACACCAACATGCATCTTCGCCCAGATGGGCCTGGGCGCGTGTTTGGATGCAGCCATGGATTGGGAGCGTGAATGCACATAGGTGCTCGAAAACGAATAAGGTCTCTGCACGTGTTCCCACCCCACGCTAGTACGCTACCATCCAAACAATGCAACCTCTGCTGCCGAACCGCCAGGGATCGGAGTTGCCGAGTTGGTCATTGGCGCATGCATGCATCGCGCTCATTTGCTGCGGGTCGCCGTCTCCCGTCGGTCTACTAAAGCCCCTGAGGCCCTGACCATATCGACTCCCGCATTCTTTGTTCCTGTCGGTCCACGACGCCCTGGCCATATTGACTCCCGCATTTTTTTTCTTCCCCTCGGTCCACTACTCTAAAGATCAGACCACACAGACCAGCTAGCCCTATATGCATGTTCCATTTTTCCACCGCTGCATCACTCGATCGATCACCTCATCTTCACCTTGCCCTTCCCCCCTTCCTACTCCACAGACTAGACCATCAGCTAGCCCTATATATGCCACTTTTCCACCGTACCGCTGCCTTCCGATCACCCCATTTTCACCTTGAATCGTCCTTGCTCCCTCTCTCTCCGATGCTCTCGCAGCTCCTTCAATTCATCGCCCAGCCATCAGATCCTCCGCTTTTCGACCTGACAAGCCATTGCAGCCAAGGCGTACATACGCCGCCTCCACCGCTGGAGATAGATGGACAGGACTAAATCAGGGGCTGCGATCGTCGCCGCCGCCGGAGCTATTTGGCAGGAGACGTGTGGGGCTGACGAAGGCTCCTTCGGCATCAACTCACGGCAGCAGCTTGTTATTCCTTGTCCAAGAGAGGTTAGCGAGCTCTATTTCACCTCCATCGCTCCCTTCCATGGCGCCGGTGGCCGGGTGGGGTTTGGTCCGTCGCGGGCGGTATGTAGCGTACTAGTAGCTACCCGCTAGTGAGTGTTTTACAAGCTTTGGTTCTTGTTGCCTCAACGTTTTCTTCAGGTAAACATCAGGTCTTCTCCCTTCCGGGCAGCAAAGTCCACCGACGACCAAAAGATCCACGAAATAGTGGCCCAGCTGCTATGGGCCAACACATCCATACTGGACTGTGTGGACTTGGAGAAGCCCATCGAGCTAGTGGACCACACCTGGGAACCATATATGGGCCAGCCCATGGTGCAGAAAGTGCCTGGTGAGACGATGAAAGTGCCCCTCTGCCTGTAAATTTCACCAACGAAGAACACGTCTCTTATACAAGAATTGTCGTTAATTCCCTGTGCTGGCTTGCGCCGTGCAGGCACCTGTGCTCTCGTCGCCTGCACCGTGTGCGTGGAGGCGGTGGTCCACCGGCTCCAACACGAGAAGCTCCACGGCAAGGGGACGACGACGACGACGCTCCCCTACAGGGCCGCGCAGCCTTCCGAACTCCTCGAAGCGTGCCGTACCGACGGCATCTGGAACCCCGGCGTGGGGGCCTATGTGGGTGATGTCCTGAACAAGATACGGGAGATGGGGGGCGTGCCGGCGACGGCGACCACCGGCACCAATGCAGCGCCAACTCCGGCACGGCGGCACCGTGTTTCTTCTTGCCACTGCGCTCGTGGCAGCAGCACAGGTGGGACGACGACGACGCCGGCGGACTTTCCCCGAAGCGCGTGGCCGACCTGCTCTACAACAACGACCCCTGCATCGGGCTACTGTGGGTTTCGCCGTGGTACCATTTCTACGACGCCGACAATGGCGACGACGACGCGCTGGTGTACACCAGCGGCTGCGGCCGAAGCGACGATGCGAGGCGTAGTGAGATCGAGGAACTCTACCCGGGCCAGGTGGGCTGGCACGCCGTCGTCTGTTTCGGCTACCGATTCCGTGATGGTCACATGCACGTGCTGGTGCTCGACAACCATACGCCGACCGGGCCACGGCGTTGGATTCATGTCGAGGAGTTCCACACGCTCTACACCCTGAATGTGTTGCACCTGGATCTGGTGATCCATCACTAGTACATCACCAACACGTTTATTAGCAGATTTTCTTGCTAGCACCACCGGATCGATAATGCTTTCTCCCTGTCTTTCTTCAGGCAATCGGGCTTTCTCCCTGTCGGTCAGGAAAGGCCACGGAGAGCCGAAAGATGCACCAAAGAGAGGCCCGGATCAGTTGCTGTGCCAGCAGCACATCGGGACATAAATCCAAGGAGTCGGTGAAGCCCATGGAGCTAGTGCAACGGTGTATTGGTGAGCCCATGGAGCAGACAGTAGATTGTAAGTAAGAGAGTGTGTCGGCTGCCGCCTGCAAATTTTGACGATCAGATTGATTATTATCTGTCTCTCTTACAGAATTGTTCCTTGCTTTGGCATGGCATGCAGACACCTGTGCTCTTGTCGCCTGCACCGTGTGCGTGGAGGCGGCCAACCGGTTTGCATACGAGAAGGTCCACGGCGAGGGGACGACGTTCCCCTACAGGGCTGCGCCGCCTGATGATCTGCTCAACGCGTGCCGTACCGATAAAATCTGGATGCCAGGCGCGGGAGCCGATGTTGCCAAAGTCCTGGTCCTGGCCAAGATACGGGAGACGGGGGCGTGCCGGCGGCGACCACCAGCGTGCCAACTCCGGCGGCACAGCTGCCACTGCGCTCGTGGCGGGAGCACAACAGCTGGGACTGGGACGACGACTCCGCCGCCGTGGGAGGTGGACTGTCCCCGGAGCGTGTGGCGGACCTGCTCTACAGCAACGGCCCCTGCATCGGGCTACTGTGGGCTCCGCCGTGGTACTTTCGCCTCGACGCCGATCGCAACGGGAGGAAGGTGTTGTAAGAAAACAAGAGAACGGTGGGAACGAGATGATCCTATTTTAGGCTCTCTGTACGTACGTGTTATATTGACAGGGAAAAGTCTGTGCATACAACATCATGTTACAATAGACAAGAATCACCATAAACTCTAAATACATGCAATCACTAACTCCTCTAGATACATGCAAATAGTCCTATGACGCATGGTCTGCATCTAACAATGGCGCATGGTCTGGTCAATAATCCAACCACGTGTACACGGTAACTCTAAACCATTGAATCCTTCTAACATCCCCCTCAATCTCAGCCACTCGAAAGGTTGAGATTGGATCTGAAACGCCTGATCTTGGCTGCTGTAATTGGCTTAGTAAATCCATCTGCCAGTTGATCATTTGTAGAGATGAACCTTACATCCAAAAGCTTCTGGGCAACACGTTCACGAACAAAGTGAAAGTCAATTTCTATGTGCTTTGTTCGTGCATGAAACACTGGATTGGAAGACAAATACTTTGCTCCCAAATTGTCACACCATAACCGCGCTACTGGTGAGTGAGGTACGCCAAGTTCCTGTAGGAGCTTCTGACCCACATCATTTCAGCAGTGGCGTTGGCAAGAGCTTTGTATTCGGCTTCAGTGAAGGAACGGGACACGGTCGGTTGTTTTCTGGCGCTCCAGGAAATCAGATTTGCGCCTAGAAACACAGCAAAACCGCCTGTGGACCTCCTGTCATCCACACATCCAGCCCAATCTGCATCTGAAAAAGCACTTATAACCATGGAGGGTGATTTTCTAAATTTGAGGCCAATGGTCAATGATCCCTGTATATACCGTAGTATTCTTTTGACCGCACTTCAATGTACTGTGGTGGGAGCATGAAGGAATTGACAGACTTTGTTCATAGCAAAACATATGTCTGGCCGAGTAAGTGTAAGATATTGGAGAGCACCCACCATACTGCGATACTTAGTAGAATCTTCAGCACCAAGTGGATCACCATCTGTCAAGCTGAGCTTCTTAGAGGTAGACAATGGTGTATCGACAGCTTTGCAATTTTTCATGCCTGCCCGGACCAAGATGTCAGAGGCATATTTTTGTTGAGACATTACTAGCCTTTCTTGTGTTCTCTTTACTTCAATTCCCAAGAAGTAGTGAAGGTCACCAAGATCCTTGAGAGCAAATTCATGTTGCAGGTCTTGGAGGAGTGCATTTGTAGCTGTTTGAGAAGAACTTGCCACAATAATATCATCAACATAGACTAGAACAAATAAAGTGTAACCTCCTTTGTGATAGCAAAATAAAGATGTGTGTGCTTTAGAGGGAATGAAACCAAGCCTTACCAATTTATTGCAAAGTCGTGCATACCAGGCTCTAGGAGCCTGTTTTAAACCATGAAGTGCTTTGTCCAATTTGCACACATAAGAAGGATGAGTTTTGTCATTGTATCCAGGTGGTTGATACATGTACACCTCTTCTTCTAGTATACCATGCAAAAAGGCATTTTGGACATCAAGCTGTCATAAAGACCATCCTTTTGTAACTGCAATGGACAGAACAAGTCTAATGGTGGCAGCCTTAACTACAGGACTAAATGTGTCCTCGTAGTCAATACCATATCTTTCCTTGAACCCCTTTGCAACTAGACGAGCTTTGTATCTGTCAATAGTTCCATCTGCTTTCTTCTTAATTTTATACACCCATTTGCACCCAATGATATTTTTGCCTTTTGGTCTAGGAACTAACTTCCAAGTCTTGTTGCGAAGGAGGGCTTGGTATTCACTATTCATAGCTGCGACCCAATTTTTATCTTCAAGAGCAGCAGCTACTGTGGATGGCTCATCACTAGATGTTGTTGCTACATTGCACCATCTAACAATACCATCTGTGTAAAGTTTAGGTTTCGTTATACCTCGCTGGAGACGTGTGGCTGGACGTTGTGCAGGAGGGGCTACTGGATCCGCTGCCGTAGAGAATCCGGACGGGAAGATCTCCCCCGCGGCAGCAGTTGTCGGCGCGGCGCGATTTGCGGCGTCTGCAGCTGACGCGCTTGTTGTCGCGGAGGTATCAGCATGCGGCTGATTCTCCCCACCCGAGGCCACAGGGCTATTTTGAGGAGCCGAGCCCGATTCGCTCGCGTCAGGTGGTTGCAGCGTAGCGACGCAGACTCATGTTCCATGCCAGAGCTGCCTCCACCGAACGGACGCATGAAAGCATGCATGAAATCACGTCCATTTTTAGTCGTTTCTTCACCATGTCCATTTTTGGTGGTTTCTTCACCAAATGAAGCCGGGTTTGTTCCTGCATTAATACGACAACCAGCAGATCTTGGAGCACAGTTAGTATTGGAGTTAGGAGAATGTTGGTCACGCAAATTTGCATCCCCAAAGGAGGTAGGATTTTGGAGAGAATCTGGAAGAAGCAACACCTCGGCTCTGAGGCGTGCGCCGGCATTGGGATGAAGATCAGAGAAAGGGAAAACATTCTCATCAAAAACAATATCGCGAGAAATATAACAGATGGGTCAAGACATTTAAAACCTTTTGTGGGAGTTGCTGTAGCCAAGAAAGACACATCGTTTGGAACGGAATTGAACCTTTTTTTATTGTAGGGGCGAAGATTGGGCCAACATGCACACCCAAAAGTTCTAAGAAAGGTGTAGTCAGGTGTATGACCATGAAGACGTTCATAGGGGGTTCTTGGATGGAAGGCGGTTAATAAGAAAGACAGCCGTGAGGAACGCTTCATCCCAAAATTTTAAAGGCATAGAAGCGTGAGCAAGAAGGGATAGCCCTATTTCAACAATGTGTCTATGTTTGCGTTCAGCGGAACCAATTTGTTGGTGTGCATGAGGGCACGATACTTGGTGTTCTATTCCGATGCGTCGAAAAAAAAGAGTTTAAGGCTTGATACTCTCATCCCCAGTCTGATTGAACTTTCTATATTTTACGATCAAATTGTCGTTCAACAACATTTTGAAAGTCACGAAAGCAGGAAAAAAACTTTGGATTTGTGACGCAATAAATAGATCCAAGTGAATTTAGAATAGTCATCAATAAAGCTTACATAATAATTGTTTCTCCCGACCGAAGTAGGTGCGGGACCCCAAATATCAGAGAAAATTAAATCTAAAGGATGAGTTGAAAAACTGGTGGATTTAGGGTAGGGTAGCTGGTGGCTTTTGCCTTGTTGACAGGCATCACAAATTGCATGTTTATTGGGATCTCTAACAAAAGGAAGATTATGTTTGCTTAGAACCTGCTGAACTACTGTAGTAGACGCATGGCCTAGCCTAGCATGCCACAGGGATGATGACGGCTTGAAGACACCAAAAGCTTGTTTATGAGGCGATGGTTTGAGGGGATAGAGGCCTCCTTCAGCCCTGCCGCGCATAAGAGTCCTTTGGGTTCCCTGCTTCTTGATGAGAAAATGATTGGGGTGAAATTCAAGAAAAGCATTGTTATCACGAGCCTAACGATTTACAGAAACAAGATTTTGGTGGATTTTGGTACATGAAGAATATTGTTAAGATGAATTTGGCTATGTGGGGAGTGCAAAATGCTATGACCAACATGACCAATCTCCATACCTGCGCCATTGGCTACGTGGACCTGCTCATTGCCGGTGTACTTGTCGTGGATCGTCAGCTTCTCAAGCTCCCCTGTGATGTGATTCGTCGCCCCGGTATCCATGTACCAGTATGTGTCCACACCATAGGAGGAGGTAGCCGCAGCAGCAGTCTTCTAGGGAGGACCGGTGAAGTTGGGATCGAACCTCTTGTAGCAGCGATACGCAGGATGTCCTTCTTTGCCACACACCTGGCAGATCACGCCAGCTTGAAAGTTGCTGCCACGTCCTCCACCACCACCGTGACCACCTTTGGGACCACGAGCAAACCCGCCACGACCGCCACGGCCGCCGCGAGTGTAGTTGAGAGCGCCACCTCCCCGGCCGCCCTTAGCCACCATGTTGGCGGAGGACCGAGGGGAGCCCCCATTGTTCAACTCCTTGTGATGCTCGTAACTTGTGAGCTGGATGTAGAGTTCCACGATGGAGATTGGTTCCTCCCTCGCCGTGACCGAAGTCACGATAGCGTCATAGTCGTCGCCGAGACCGGTGAGGATGTAGGAGATGATCTCCTCGTCCTCGAGCTTCTTCCCGGCCGATGCCATCTCATCAGCGAGGCCTCGCATCTTGACAAAGTAGTCTGCCATGGACGATGTCCCCTTGGAGGCCGTGGAGAGGGCCATGCACGTCACCATCATGCGCGCACGGGACTGCGATGCATGCAGTCCTTGAATGGCGGCCCACAGTTCTGTCGCCGTCTTCGCCGAGGAGACCTGGGCAAAGATCTCTTTGGAGAGCGATGAAAAAAGATAGCTACGGACTTGAGCGTCCTGCGCTACCCACTTGTCATAATCTGGATTCGGCTGAGGATCAGCCTTCTTGCCATCGGCGGTCACCTCCGCCGGCAGAAACTCCGCCGGTGGTGCCGCTGAGGATTTGATGTATCTGGCGAGTTGGGCACCCTCGAGAGCAGTGGACACTTGAGCGTGCCACATATTATAGTTGCCTCGAGTCAGCTTTTTTGTAACAGCAGGGAGGATGAAGGTGAGCGAGGCAGCGGCAGCCATAGTGGTGGCGGAGGAGGAGGTTGCCATGGATCGGATCCGTGAGGATTTAGCGGCTCTGTGATACCATGTAAGAAACACAAGAGAATGGTGGGAACGAGATGACCCTATCTTGGGCTCTCGGTACGTGTTATATTGACAGAGAAAAGCCCCCTGTGTGATGCATACAACATCATGTTACAATAGACTAGGATCACCACAAACTCTAAATACATGCAACCACTAACTCCTCTAGATACATGCAAACAGTCCTATGACGCATGGTCTGCATCTAACAATAACGCATGGCCTGGTCAATAATCCAACCACGTGTACACGGTAACTCTAAACCATTGAATCCTTCTAACAGGTGTACACCAGCGGCCGCGCCCAGAGCGATGCCGCGAGGCGGCGTAAGCTCGAGGAACGCTACCCTGGTAAGGCGGGCTTGCACGCCGTCGTCTGCTTCGGATTCCGACGCGGTGGTAAGCATGTGCTGGTGATGGACAACCAGACGACGACCGGGCCACGGCGTTGGGTCCATGTCAAGGAGTTCCGCACGCTCTACACACTGAGAGTACTGTATCACCCTACGTACCTGGCCGGCTGGATCTATCCTGGGACTTGCATTGGGGTGATCGCGAGTCAGGGAGGTCGCTCCCTGGTCACCAATTTTATCTTTCGAGTCAGAGGCTATACGATTATATGTATACACTGGCAGGTACCCCGCGCGTTGCCGCGGGTTAACAGGCAGCAATTGGTGCCGAGAATGTCGAAAATGTGGGCAAATGAAAAGAATATAAATAACCTAACAAAGGAAACTAATTTCTACGTTGTTGTTGAAGATGCAAGATGAAATACATTGATCATGTCCATGGAGCAAGGTAGGCATCCAGCAGCTATGGTGACGATCGGATGGACGAAGTACGGTGAACTGTTAGCTGTGCCTCACCGCCTGAGCCATGTAAATAGATGAGACATCAGGTGTGCAGAGTAAAAAGGGATAACTTCAAAAAGTACTATTCATGGCGACAAAATCGTGTTGGCTTAATGGCGAACACTGCATTATTTAATATATAGGTACCGTACGAAAATATAATTTATAGAAGCACAGGAAAAGACAAAGTTAGATGAAGGAAACAAATGAAACAGTAGCATAATTACATGTATGGCGCAATTTAACTGCTCAGTTTATTGCAACAAAGGGATCCGCTGATAACACAGAGACAGCAGAAATTTTTTTGCAATACAATCTTGCGATGATCATGTATAAGGAGCAGCACTAATATGTCCTAAACTTGCGAGAAATCTATTCATTCTGGGACAGAGGGAGCAATAAACTTGTGAAATCTTTGGATAACAGTGAATGAGTCATGCCATAACGATATCCCTTAGGTTTCAACAAAGGAAATGAGCTTTTAGCTTAGTAGCATCTTTTGCAGAAGAAGACGTACGAGGAGCTACCTTATAATTGAACCATATCCGGCCTGGATTGATTCCTATGTGTTCTAACAAGTTTTTTGGCTTGTGCTAAAATATGATAATGTGGCAATGTTTGAGAAATTTCATATGCGCGCTTCACTTCATAGCCTCAATTTTGGCACAATAATTCTACTACCAAAGAACAATGGCACGAAGCAAATCTGGCACTACAGACATATATCTATTTGTTGAATGGGAGCTTCAACAGTTATATTCCAAGGGTAGACACTAATAACTCACGAGGGTTGCTCAACCAATTATGAAACTCTCTCAGGTAGCATTCCTACTCGGGAGAAATATTATCAAAGGCGCCATTTCCTTGTATGAAATAATACATACAAAAACAAAATTGGTGTGATTTTCCAGATAGACATTAATGTTACCTAAGAATTCCTACACAACAACATCTAAGAATGAAGGGTTTTGATCATATTTAGTGCGAGTGGGTTAAATCGTTCAAGGAGATAATGTAGGGATAAAGGAGGAATGGTTCATTGCGATTGTATCTTCAGAACAAGAAAGTCCTAAGACAAGGTGACCCACTATCCCCCATACTATTCAATATAGCAGTAGAAATGTTCATTGGCGGATCTGAAAAAAATATGTTTGGAGGTGCTTCTTCCATTATCTTCCATCTCTAGCCCCTCCTCCAAGCTTCCATGGGTACCAATCTGTAGCCGATTGAGGCTCCATGCTTCGAGTAATGGTAGTAGAGGCTCAAGCCCACCCCGCACCGGTGCTAGATCCATCCCTAGATATGTTGGCAATCATTTTGGCTAGATCCAAGGGAGACAGTCCAGTGAAAGTGGTAGTTCCTTGTTTAATTGAAGAGGGGTTCTCTGTGTTGCAATGTGCAAGTAACACAGTTAATTTTTATGTATCACGATATTGAATAGGCAACGAACATAAAGTTGCTTTTGTGCACTTTGAAAAAAATTCTAGTTTTATAATTAAATTTCATAAAAATAGCATGTTCTTGTTCGGCCAAAAAAGATTGTGAGTCATAAAAAGGTTTCATAAAAGCAAAATATTCTTCTTTGGCCAAGCAAGAGATTGTGAGTCATGATATTTACAGTTATTTAGCAACAAAA
>CM039604.1:4926146-5016664 GCA_022457205.1 Saccharum spontaneum
ATTAATTTTTTTTTCGATTTTCGATCCCAGTTTTTTTGTGTTGCCTTGCTACAGTAAGTACATGATATATTCCAAGTTTTGGGTCATTTTGATTTATTTTGCTATATTCCATTGATTTTTGCTGTTTCTTTGATTTTTTCCGGCAGCTCTAGATTTGAACTGCAGGTATATGAAATAATGGAATCCGGCGATCTAGAAAATGATATTCATGATGTTTGGAGCATGTTGAGGCCGTGTGCGGGGCCTCGCGTGAAATTTCGACCGTGTTGGTGTCGGAACACGCCGAGGCACGCGCGTGAAAAGTGTTTTTAAATTTTACAAAATCGAAACGGAGTCCGAAAATGACGAAACTTGATGACGTGTCTTGCCATCGCATGCGGAGGCTGTGGTAAAAATTTGAGAAAGTTTCGAGCAAGTGGCGACGTCGGGTGGCTAAAACCTGGACTAACGTCGGGTGGCTAACTTGTTATCACATGTGCACACAGCTTTCACCTGCATCTTCTCCACACCAAAGCACGCATCTTATCCCCACGGACGCACCTTCCCCGCAGGCCGCCCCTTCCCCGCGCCGCTCGTCCTCCGCCGCCTGGCTGCCTGACCTCGCGCCGTCCGGTCGAGCAGCCTCGTGCGGCCTCCCTCAAGGGCCAAATGCCCTCTCCTCACCTCTGCTCCCACCTGAGGCGGCGGCCTCCTCCACTCCTTTCGCTCACACTCAAGGTATTGCTCTGTTCTCTGGTCTCTGATCTTGCTATGTTCGTGCGGGTGCCTCAATCCCGCCGGCCGCCGCCAAGTCGCTGACACCATAACCCTAATCCCTAAATTTGCTTCCGAAGGTGTATGCGACCACGGACCTGTAGTCGGAGCCATGCTGACACCATAACCCTAATCCCTAAATTTGCTTCCAAAGGTGTATGCGACCGCGGATCTGTAGTCGGAGCCTGTGATGGTAGAACTGATCAAGATCTACCATTGTTATTTTGGTCATTTTTTCATCCGACAAAGTGATAGTAACATTGTTCATAAATTTAACATATCTCTCTTATCATTTCATAAACTATAGGAGAGATATGTTAAATTTGTGAACAATGTTACTATTACTTTGTCGGATGAAAAAATGACTAACATAAAAGTTGTAGATCTCGATCAGTTCTACAACTTTTATGTTCATGACTTTTTCAGTTGAAATCATTTACTCTTTGAAAGTGTTGTTTCAAGTTGACATTTTTTTAAATTCAAATTTTGAATTAATAAAACAAAGTCACATGAAAAGATGACCAAAATGAAAGTTGTAGATATGGAAAGGTCATAGAACTTTGTAGTTGACAACTTTTTCATTTGAAATTATTTTGTCATGGAAAACTATGTTTGAAGATTTTGTATT
Organism: Saccharum spontaneum; assembly: GCA_022457205.1. Taxonomy (NCBI): domain Eukaryota; kingdom Viridiplantae; phylum Streptophyta; class Magnoliopsida; order Poales; family Poaceae; genus Saccharum; species Saccharum spontaneum. The sequence goes on from CM039604.1 coordinate 4,927,528, forward strand.
TTGAAATTCAAATTTTAAATTGTTCAAACAAAGTCGGATGGAGAAATGATCAAAACAAAAGTTGTAGATATTAATGATTTCTAAAACTTTGTAGTTGACAATTTTTTTATTTGAATTTATTTATAGTTTAAAAATTATGTCTTAATCAATTTAGAGTTCATAATTTTTTTGGAAGAAAAAAAAGTGTAATTCAGCCCATTACTATGTAGGCCAATAGCCCAACATATGCTCAGCCCATTACTTTGGCCCGATGTATTGCAGCCGTTGGATGAATCCCTGATGAATCAGAGCCGTTGGATCGAAAGCACTCGTATATAAGCACCTCTTCATCCCTCCCAAACCCTAACTCTCTCTCTCTCCCCTCTTTTATTCAGCGCGAAGACCTGGAAGCAGTGGTGCCGCGTCCCGGCGCTGGAGATGGTGCTCCCTCCGCGGCGGCCACCTAGGGTAGCGGCGCCTCCTCCACCATCGGGGTGCAGATCCGCCTCCTCCCGCCCTTCCGCCGCCATCGGGGTGCAGATCCGCCACCCTCCGCTTCTCCCTGCCCCTCTTCCTTGCGCCTCCCCATGCTCCGCCTCCCCGTCGCGCCGTGCCTGCCTCCGTTAGGCGGAGTTCCGGCGCTGACGCCCGCTCTCCGTCTCCTCCCCTCACCACCGGCGCGGCGCGCCAACCTGCGACGCTGGACTCCGACGGTGCATGGTGGCGCCCCTACAATGGACGAGCCCGCTCGCGTCGGCCTGTGCCACCACAACCCGGCGCATCGCCGAATCTGGTGTCTCTGCGGCTGCATCCGGCCATCCATCGGCCGACCCCACCAACGGTGCGAGCTCCCCTCACCTTTGCCGCATCTGCTCCGGGGCATATTGCGCCACGAGTGGACCAAGATGTGGATGAGATTGAAGGTGACTCGCGGTCAGGTGACACTGTCCAGATGATATGGAGCGCAGTGGCGTGGAAGATGCGTTCGGTGCAGCTGCAGGAAATTTAGATATGCTAATTCAGTTTGTTCGAGCTAGATTTATTTTTCTTCGAGCTAATTTTATGACAATTTAGATGGGCCCCTTATTTTTATTGTCCGCATATTCAGTTTGTTCCATGTATTACAATGTATACAACTACTAAGATTTTATGGCACTCATTTGACTTTGATGGGCCTAAGTTTGCACAAAGGTTTGATTAGGTACCAGCTCCTTTGTGCTTATTCGGTAAGTCATTTGTAATTATCATGCTCCACATTTTCCAGTCCATGTATGACATTTTAGCCGTTACAAGTAATTTATGTTTTCTAACCGTTTCAAGTTAGTGGGGAAATTGATATTCTACTCCAGGATGCCGTTCCAAAGTTGCCAAATTATATTGACATTTGAAACTTCGATACTTTTTCACTGTATACCAATCAATAATTCCATGCCTACGCTTATTTCCTAAGGCCATGTTTTAACAGCAATGCCAATGATCATGACATTGATATTCTCAATTCTATTATATCGCTACCAATGTCTGCATGCACACTCACATGTTCTGTATGTACATATATAGCACCCTATTTTCTCTTTCCAAGTTTGTTTAGGTCGCTGTCATATGTGTTAATCGAGGTTCATTTGTTTAATTTTTCTTCTTCATCGCAGACAAGATATTTGCATCCAGAATAAATGAACCTCCTGCTTCTTTTCTGGTGCTGTGCAGATTTTGAGAGCAAAGCAACATAGAGTAGGTCCATATGAGTAAGCGGTTAATACAAGGCAATGGGTATGTTCACACTTAGTTTATATGATGATTTAGTATGTACACTAAATAACTTTTTGCCTAGCCTATTAGTGCTGGAAGAGATTGTAATCTGCCTCTGCCTTACTACACATCTTCCTGATGCCATTGCAATTATCTTGAATTTTAATTGACCACAACTAACATGTTGGATCACTTCTCAGTTGTTTCTGATTTCCTCAAATGTCAAACAATCAATCAACCTGTACCTGTATTTTGGTACTAGAGAAAACACACACAGCTATTTCTAACATTTATGCACAATGCGTCAGGTTCTACTACTTCTACAATACTGAATATATCAGGACAACTATCTGTGAAACTGAGGATGTAGCAGGGAAAGCACACGTAGCTGTACCTCAATATACTGCATAAAGGCTGAGGGAGAGGCTGATGATAAATTCATCTTCCGAATGTGATGTTGACAGCAATGCAGGCCTCCCTAAACGTCAATGCCTGTCGTGTCATAGGAGTGCCCTTTGTTTTGCAGGTAACCTCTTGGTTCTTGGGTTATTTTCAGATGTGCAACTTTCTTCGGCTGTCAAACTGATTCGTTTTTTATTTAACTGATATCAGCTTTACATACTCCAAGTGATAACATCCTCATGTCCCAGGTCAAAATAATAGACCAATTGGTGAGTCTTTCTTTGCTATGCATTCTGTTACATAGATCTATAATTCTTAAGGGACATGCAGCTTGAGATGATAAATAATATTTCTATCCTGCAATACCTATTGCTTTTCTGCTTTATTGAAACAGGCTCGATACATGTCAATCATATATGTCACTGCCTACGCAATAAGAAAGACCCTCTTCTGACTTCTGTAATTTATAGGAATTGGCTATATGCTAGAACACTAAGGTGAAAGACCCTCCTCTGACTTCTGTAATTTATAGGAATTGGCTATATGCTAGAACACTAAGGTCTTACCATCTTTTTCTCAATACAGATATAAAGCCTACATGATCTTAATTAGCTTGGCCAATATCAGCTGGATGGCATAGAGAAACCTTGGAGGTTAATAACATGACAGATCTTCATCGATCTAATAGTTTCATGTCTTTTTTCCAATTCAAATTATTTCATCGTTGTGTATAAATAAAAAAAACTTATAGGTTGCTATGCTTATTTTCATAGCGCACCCTACATATATATATGTGCTTCCAAATTACTTCGCCTCAAGTGTCGGTGTTCTCAAAGAACTTTTATGTTTACAATTTATTGGTCTCAGGTCCCAGTGGTCAATCTTGCTTCTATATATCTGGTGATTGAACACTACCATATTTGAATCAAATCGTTGTCACCCAGTTGATAAGTGACCTAATTTATAATTCTACCATACAACTTGCATTTTTTGGGAGCTTCCTCTGTTGTGCCCGCGGCAACGCGCGGGGTACCTGCTAGTGTGTATATATATATATATATATATATATATATATATATATATATATGTGTGTGTGTGTGTGTGTGTGTGTGTGTGTGTGTGTGTAACAACAATAGTAATTGTGTATTGGATTCATATTGTGATGAAATTGTGATATAAATGGTGCTATCGGTGCTTCTGGTGAAATTGGATTATAATTTGTGATTTTGCAGGGTTTTGATGCGAGAAAACAGAAAACAAAAGCAAAAAAAAATTCCAGTTTTGCCGACTGTTAGCTGGGCAAAAAAAACCCGGACAGAGTCTTTGCCGACTACAATGGGAGGCAGTCGGCAAAGAGGTCAAACCTTTGCCGACTGCAACTCCGAAAGCAGTCGGCAAAGAACATTTCAAAAAAAAATTCTTTCTTTGCCGACTGCAACTCCGAAAGCAGTCGGCAAAGAACATTTCAAAAAAAATTCTTTCTTTGCCGACTGCAACTCTGAAAGCAGTCGGCAAAGAACATTTCAAAAAAAATATTTTCTTTCTTTGCCGACTGTCGAGCTGGCGGCCAGTCGGCAAACAATTTTTAAAAAAAAATTCTTTGCCGACTGCCGAGAAACCAGCAGTCGGCAAAACCTGCCGTCAGGGCTGACGGCGCCACGTGGCTATGCCGACTACTGGCGTGGCAGTTGGCAAAGGCTTTGCCGACTGTGTGCCTCGTGGCAGTCGGCAAATCCGCCTTTGCCGACCCAGGCTTTGCCGACGGCTCTTTGCCGACTGCCACGTGACTTTGCGGTCGGCAAAGCCTTTACCGACTGGGTTTATGCCTTTGCCGACCGGGGCAAGCAGTCGGCAAAGAGGCGTTTTCCTGTAGTGCACAAAAGTCTCTAGAAGTATCTTCTACATATGATAATTCCAAATAACATAACCCTAGCAGCCTTTTTGCCCTTTTTCCAGAGCTAGCTCGCACCCAAAAAAAATAAACGAGATATTTTTATGCCTCAGCGCACACGCTGATCGAATATTATTACGGCACCAGGATCCTGAGATATTTCGCGGAAAGTACGGCGTGCTTCGGGACAGGGCGCCCCAGCTGGACGCTTAGCTGAGCGCCAAGCCCCTGCGTTGTTTCCTGCGCACAAGGCTACGGACCAAGCAATGTTCGCTGCAAGCTGATGCACGGCTGCTCTCATCCTATATCGTTGAGTTGCACACGCATATATATTGCCCACACGAGTGTTCATTCCTGGAGCAACGCCTGCACCACGCTTCCAAAACGATTTCCTTCAAGAAAAAAAAAACTTCCAACACGTAGGATAGTAGAATACTACGATGCCTCGTGCCAGAACACTGCTGCTTCTGCTCCTCGTCGTCGCTGTCTTCGCCGTGAGCCTCAGCGCCTCTGAATCCATCGGCGACGGAAGCCAGGTCAGACTGACCATCGATCCATCAGCATGCATGCATGATTTTTCTGCCAGCAGTAGCTAGCTAGCATGTTTGTAGCAAGTTGGTTGTGTCTTGTGTTTTTTTTTCCTAGGATCTGCAAAGATATATGCAATTTTATCACATCTGTTTGATCGTGATATGCAGGTCTACATCGTGTACCTGGGGCATCTACCGGCCAGCACGGATGCGTCGTCAGAACCTGAAGGTTTCTCTGCTGTAGAATTTGCTCATCACGACCTGTTGAATCAGGTCCTCGACGACGGCAGGTCGAAAACTCTCTTTTCTTTTCTTTTTGATTTGATGGGCTAAAACTCTTTTTACTCCCTCTGTTTCAAATCATAAGACATTTTAGCTTTTTTAGATTCATAGCTTTTGCTACGCATATAGATAAATATCACGTCTAGACACATAGCAAAAACTATGAATTTAGAAATGCTAAAACGTTTTATAATTTAGGACAGAGGAAGTACCACTACAGAGTAGCAATTCATGCCTTTGTTTTTATTTGATCAGGCTATTAGTTGTCATATAACTCTGTATGCACTATACAGGAATAATTATTATTAAGGTATGTTTGGATCCATTAGCACTAAAATTTAGCAAGCTAATAGCTAATAGCTGCTAATTTTTAGCAGGGTGCTATTTGGCTCCGCCTACAAATGGTTGGATAATGAGTTAAGGGTGCATATGAACTATTAGCACCTGTTAGTAACTCTAAACCTACTAATGAAACTAATAGTTAGTAGCCCTCCAACTAAGAATTAGCAATGTTTATTAGCAGGCCTGTTTGAATCCATTAGTGCTAAATTTTAGCTGTTAATTTTTAGTGTTAGATCCAAACAAGCCCTTATATGTGCTAGGAGGTGCAAAACTTTTATAGTAATTCACACGTTTGTTTCAAAAAAAAAGTGCACCCATCAACTCTTGCTTCCCTTTCCTAATGAATACTAGGTATATATACACTACCACATAAATGATTTTACGAGACACTATATATTCAATCATTAACGGAGGCGGTCACAAAACTTACGTGTCTCCTAAAATACATGAAGCTGTCAATTTATTCACAGAGGTGGTCATAAATTAACTGTCTCTCAAAATAGATTTACGGAGGCGGACAAAAATAGTCCATCTCTCAAAATCTATTAACAGAGACAGACCTTTTAAGAAGCTCCCCTCCATTTCAGAGGCGAGCCTCTTAATAGGCTCATCTCTATTAATAGATGCGAAGTCTAACCGGCCCATCTCTGAGCCCAAAGTCCCTCGAGTACATAAACACATGAGCTAGGGTTTCATTTGTTCCCTCTCCGGTCGCCGCCTCCAGCTCTCTCATCTCCCACCCGGCTGGCTCTCCCCCTCTCACCAATACATGCGAAGCTTGCCTCCCCACTCACGTGATGGCACGCGCGCATAGGGCTCCTCACTCCAGTGACGGCGTGCGCATGGGGTCCCCACTCCGGCAACGGCGCGTGCAAGGGGCTCCCCCTTCAGTGGGTGCGCACGCACAGAGCCTCTCGACTCCTGCGGTGGCGCGCACATGGGGCTCCCCCATCGGCAAGTGCATGCGCATGGGGGCTCCCCACTCTGGCGGCGGTGCGGACACGAGGCTCCCCCAACCAGAGGCGGCGCGCGGTGGATCCGGCGTGCGGTGGTGGATCCGGTCACCACTGACGCGGATCCGGTCGCCTAGATCTCAGATGCATGGTGGACATAGGCTACGACACTGTTCGCCGATGGCTAGCAGGACATCGGCGCATGGTGTCGATGTTGTGGGTTGGGTCGTCAGTGGGCGGTCTCAGTGGCCCTCGATGGGCTTGCTGGGCTTTATTTTAATTTAAGAGAAATTTTTTTCATAGAAGGGCACTTCGGCCGCCTCTGCTAATCTCGATTAATAGAGGCGTTGTGGCCGAGGCGGAGGTGATGCCCACATGCAAATATCGTTTTCTGGCCGTCTGTAAAAACTATTCTTGTGCTTGTGATATATCATTTTTTAAGAACTTTAGCATTTCGTTGAAGTTTTATATGATTTTTTGCTATATGTGATCTATCAGCAGATTTTTTTTTTTGTTTTGCTAAATCTGTCAGATAACAATTCATGTGCAAGTGATATGTATAACGGTGTTAAAAGGAGCCTTAACGTTTGTCGAGAGTGCCTAGAAATTCTGACATTAATCAGAAAAAAAGAAAAGAATGTGCACCATTGGATTTTATTGATGATTTGATGTCTAGATTTAAGAGATAAAAGAGATTAATTAGAAAATATATATATACACCATTGAATTTTATGATGATCGAATGGTCTAGATTTAATAGATAACGGAGATTAATCATGAGAAAAAGAAAAGAATAGGCACCATTAGATTTTTTTGTCTAGATTTAGTCGACAATGAACATTAATAATTAGAAAAAAGAAAAGAATATGCCAACGACACAAATTAAAAATGAGAGGCAAATGGATTAGAGCTGTCCCAACGGATTGGAGTCGATACTCCCAAGCGCCAGTATTGGCTTCGAAAACGAAACAAAACATAGAAAAGATTGTCTTTATATATACGAGCCAATGTATTTTTGTCTTTTGCAGCTCTGCTTCAGACAGGATTCTCCGTAGTTACAAGAGAAGCTTAAATGGCTTTGCCGCCAAGCTAAGCAAAGAAGAGGCACATAAACTGTCTGGTTTGTGACAATTAACATGCTCTTCTTTTCAATCATTTTCTTTTGTGATTGTGGATTGAGGTTTATTTATGACCTATGTCACAAGCAAGTAGAGATATCAATGCAAGATCAAGGGATATATAGCTGGATGAATCCAAACACAATACACGCACGCACGCGCGCACAGATACTTTTAATTCGGTATGAATTGTAAACCAAGCATGAATCTAGCTCTATCTTATACTATTTTCCTTGTTACCTTTAGGCATGAATGGCGTTATCTCAGTCTTTCCAAGTAGGACCCTGGATCTTTTGACCACAAGATCCTGGGACTTCTTAGGCTTCCCTCAAACGCCCTTTGAAGAGCTACCACTGGAGGGAGACATCATCGTCGGCATGCTCGACACCGGTATATGGCCAGACTCGCCATCCTTCTCCGACAAAGGCTTTGGCCCACCGCCGAGCAGGTGGAAGGGTACATGCCACAACTTCACGTGCAACAAGTACGAAAATACCTTTCTTTTTAGTGTCTAGCTGGCTCAAATAAGTTGTTTGACATGTCCCTTATTTGTTAGTTAATTTTCTCATTCAGGCAAAAAATTATCACTAGAACTTTAATTAAAGCAAAGGAAATCATGACACGGACTCACTGTTCGACTATGGCGTGACATGCAGTAACATCGGAGCACGTGCCTACCACGGAGGACCTAGCAGCTCTGGCCTGTCGCCACTGGACGAAGACGGCCACGGCAGCCACACGGCATCCACCGCGGCCGGTCGTGCGGTGGCCAACGTCAGCTTGTACGGCTTAGCCGCCGGCACAGCTCGTAGCGCAGTGCCCGGCGCTAGGCTCGCCATCTACAAGGTTTGCTGCGGTGAGGCCGACATCCTTGCGGGGTTTGACGACGCCATCGCCGATGGTGTGGACGTTATCTCCATCTCCATTGGGGGCCCCTTCGCATTTGAGTACTTCATGGACGCGATAGCCATCGGCTCCTTCCACGCCATGAGGCGTGGGGTGCTCACGTCCGCGGCAGCCGGGAACTCGGGGCCGGGCTTCGGGCACGTTTGCAACGTCGCCCCGTGGATGCTGTCTGTGGCAGCGAGCAGCATCGATCGCCAATTCATCGACAAGATTGTTCTTGGGAATGGCAAGACCATAGTGGTAAGCGCTGAAATCAACATGTTCATGGGACCTCCCTCTAATACTACTACTTCTTTTATCTTCTGAAATGAATATGTACTGTACCAACCATGCATTACATTGTGTTCTTCTTTTGCAGGGCGCCTCCATTAACACCTTCCCAACCCTATCAAATGCCCCGCTTGCATTCCCCGCCGACGGGTAAGAAGATTATGCATGATAACGAGAAGCATTTGGAAAACTGGAAATTTACAGAATTTCATATCAAGCATTATATATTCAGAATGGGACTAGCTAACCACTGGCAACTAGTACGTGTTTATGGTGTCTTGCTATAAGTGTAGGTCATGTGATCCAGAGGACCTCGCCGGGGGTTCATACACAGGCAAGATCGTCCTCTGCCAGAAGGCCGATGACAACGACGGTTCGGGTCCTCTCTTGTCTGGGGCAGCAGGCGTCGTTATAGTCAGCCGAGTACCCGATGTGGCCTTTGCTCTGCCGCTTCCCGGTCTGACGGTAACTCAGGATGAATTTGACCAAATCATGGTGTATGTCAACAGCACAAGGTGAGTGAGTTCATCACTGACCACATACACATGCATATTGCCAGGTTAACTGTACTGTCCCATGCATATTCCTGTTATGTTCTGCAGTAATCCTGTGGGTACCATAGACACCACCGATACAACAGTCAATCCACACGCTCCGGTAGCCGCCTCGTTCTCTTCTCCAGGCCCCAACATGGTCACCCCTGATATCTTGAAGGTGTGCCTGCCTGATAATGTTCACGAACATCTGCCATTATTGCAAATATCGTGGTTAAAAGTGTCATACGTACAGAAATTAATTTGTACTACGTTCAAACTAACGCAGCCTGATCTGTCTGCACCGGGGATTGACATCATAGCCTCATGGTCCCTGCTGTCATCACCTACGGGCATTGCCAACGACACGAGGAAGGCTCAGTACAACATCATCTCCGGCACATCCATGGCGTGCCCGCACGCAAGTGGTGCCGCTGCATACGTCAAGTCATTCCACCGTGACTGGTCGCCAGCGATGATCATGTCGGCTCTCATCACCACCGGTATATATGGTGTACTATTCCATGACGTCAACATCCATTCCGTCTTAGCTAGAGTTCTTTGTCAATATATCACAATGCATGGTGCTCGTCGTCATGCAGCCACTCCAATGAACACGCCGGCCAACTCCAACACCAATGCCCTCCAGTTCGGCGCTGGGCAGCTCAACCCGGTAAAGGCGCACGACCCAGGACTCGTGTACGACGCATCGGAGAGCGACTACGTGGCTATGCTGTGTGCGCAGGGGTACAACGCCACACAGCTCGCACTCATCACCGGCTCCAACACCACGGCCTGCGGCAATGGCTCGATGTCCAGCTCTCCTAGGGACCTCAACTACCCGACCATGGCGGCCCGTGTTGAGCCGGGGAAGAACTTCACCATGGTCTTCCAGCGGACCGTCACCAACGTCGGGGCCGCAAGCGCCGTGTACGACTTGAGGTTCGATTTTCCTACTGAGGCGGTCAATGTCCTCACTGCTGAAGTTTCACCGAGCGAGCTAGAGTTTAGCGAGCAGAACCAGAAGGTCTCATTCACCGTGACTGTGTCCGGCGTGGTGCTGGAGGAGGGCAAGGTCTACTCTTTCACCGTCGTGTGGTACAACAACGAGCATAAGGTGAGCAGCCCAGTGGTGGTGTACACAGAAGGCAAATGGGGGGTTTAGACAGTGAGGGATCGGAGGTGCCATACAATGATTGTGTTTTGTGCAATGGTTCAAGAATTAAACTTCCTTGTTTTGGCCAGGAATGATAAATACTCCCAGATCTATCCTTGAGTACATAGATTCCTATCTCAAAAAATTGTCTATATATAAATCAATATCTAGGAGGCTGAACGGTCCACCACTCCATTTATTTTACTCGAAGTCTCCTTTCATTTAGCACACCTCCTCTCATCTTCCAATCTAGTGTTGAGTTTCTGCATTTTGACATGTGTAGTAAATGCTATAATCAGTGTGCTATTGGAAGTCTGGAACAATCGCCAATCAGCGTGCAACTACTCTAATTAATGAAGGGTAGTGTGGTTTTTTCTCTACTATACTAGTCTGTCCAAAACTTACTAAAAATCTATTTATTCAGAGACAGAGAATAATAAATTTGTGAAATCCTTGGATAACAGTGAATGAGTCATGCCATAACGATATCCCTCAGGTTTCAACAAAGGAAACGAGCTTTTAGTATATCATCTTTTGTAGAAGAAGGGTAAGAGAGGCTACCTTACAATTGAACCATATATATATCCACATTGATTCCTAAGAGTTCTATCATGTTTTTTGGCATGTGCTAAAAGATGATGATGTGGCAATGTTTGAGAAATCTTATATGGGCACTTCACTTCATAGACACAATTTCGGCACAATAATTCTACTACCAAAGAATAATATGAAACGAAACAAATCCGGCAACACAGACCTATATATTTGTTGAATGCGAGCTTCAACAATTATATTCCAAAGGTAGGCACTAATGAACTCATGAAGGTTGCTCAACAAATTATGAAACTCTCCGAGGTAGCATTCCTACTAGGGAGAAATATTATTGAGAGCCATTTTCTTGTATGAAATTATACATAAAAATCAATTTGGTGTGATCCGGAATGACATTGAAATTATGTGAGAATTCCAACACAACAAGCTCTAACAATGAAGGGTTTTGATCATATTTGGTGCGAGTGGGTTAAATTATTTGTTCAAGGAGATAATGTAGGGATAAAGGAGGAAAGGTTTATTGCGATCATATTTTAGAACAAGAAAGTCCTAAGACAAGGTGACCCACTATCCCATATACTATTCAATATAGAAGTGGATATATTCAGTGGTGGATCTGAAAAAATAAGTTACGTGCTTCTTCCATTATCTTCCATCTCTAGCCCTCTCCTTCCAAGCTTCCATGGGTACCAATCTGTAGGAGATTGAGGCTCCATGCTTCGAGTAATGGTAGTAGGGGCTCAAGCCCACCTCGCACCGGTGCTAGATCCATCCCTAGATATGTTGGCAATCATTTTGGCTAGATCCAAGGGAGACACTCTAGTAAAGTGGTAGATAGCTCCTCGTTTAATTGAAGATGGGTTCTCTGTGTTGCAATATGCAGAACACGGTTAATTTTTATGTATCACGATATTGAATAGGCAATGAACACAAAGTTGGTTTCATGAACTTTTGATAAAAAAAATGTCTAGTTTTATAACTAAATTTCATAAAAGCAGCATATTCTTCTTTGGCCAAGAAAAAGATAGTGAGTCATAAAAAGGTTTCATAAAAGCAAAATATTCTTCTTTGCCCAAGCAAGAGATTGTGAGTGATATTTACAGTTATTTAGCAACAAAGTAAAGCAAGCTCTTATCCTTTTCACTACCTGGTATCCCAAGAGGTTTATATGGTTAGAAATGAGAAATCTTGTTAGCTCATGAACACATGTTTGTTGCATTTGTGATACATATAGTGCTTGCATTTTGCATTGTAGTTTGATATACAGGTAGTATCTCTCTTGTGTGTGTTGTTTTTCCTCGGCATAGCATGCTTGATGAGTTGACTCTAGTAGCTTTAAGTTAGTTTTTAAGTGGTAACTAGAGCCTAGTTTATAGTTTTACAAGTGCTTCTCTAGAGCCTAGTTTATGTCTTGCACCCTCACTATTTCTACTATTTTGTGAATGTTTCTTGTTTTCCTTAGGTGGAGAAGAAAGAAGCACGCAGGAACTGGCCGGCGGGAAAGCTGCGAGCAGAGGATGCGAAGCAGGCTCCAAGAACGCGCGCTGCCAGCCTTCCCCGCGCCGGCGCAAGGACTCGAGTTCAATCCCATGAACCCTCACTATTTTTACTATTTTGTGAATGCTTCTTATTTTCCTTAGGTCGAGAAGAAAGAAGCGCGCAGGAACTGGCCGGCGGGAAAGCTACGAGCAGTGGATGCGAAGCGGGCTCCAGGAACACGCACTGCCAGCCTTCCCCGCGCCGGCGCAAGGACTTGGTCTGAGCGCCCGGACTCTAGCAGCGCCCAAGAGTGCACCCAAAAAAAAAAACTAATAATTAAACGAGATACTGTTACGTATACGCCTCAGCACAAGCTGAATATTATTGCGGCACCAGGAGCCCGAGATACTTCTGTGGAAACTAAGGTGTGCTTCCGGACAGGGCGCCCAGCTTGCACGTACGCTGAGCGCCACGCCCTTGCGATGTTTCCAATCCTGCACAAGGCTACGGAGCAAGCAATGCGCGCTGCAAGCTGATGCACGGCTGCTCTCTCATCCTATCGTCGCTGATGCACAGGCATATATATATGCGCTGCCGCGCTGCACCACGCTTTCAACACGATTTCCTACACACACACACACACACAAAAAGCTTCCAACACGTAGGATACGATGCCTCGTCCCAGAACACTGCTGCTTCTGCTCCTCGTCGTCGCAGTCTTCGCCGCGAGCCTCATCGCCTCTGAATCCATCGGCGATGGAGACCAGGTCAGAAGGATCATCTAACCATCAGCATGCATGCAGATTTTGTTGCTGCCAGTAGCTAGCATGCGTGCTTGTAGCATGTTAGTTGTGTCTTGTGTTTTTTTTTCCAGGATCTGCAAAGTAATTTTATCGCATCAGTTTGATCGTGATAAGCAGGTCTACATCGTGTACCTGGGGCATCTACCGGCCAGCACGGATGCGTCAGAACCTGAAGGTTTCTCTGCTGTAGAATTTGCTCATCACGGCCGGTTGAATCAAGTCCTCGACGATGGCAGGTCGAAAACTCTGTTTTTTACCACAGAGTAGCTAGCAATCCATGCCTCTGTTTTTATTTGGTCAGGCTATTAGCTGTCAAAGAAATGGATACAAGTGTCCCAACGGATTGGAATCGATCGATGCTCCCAAGAGCCAATGTTGGCTTCGAAAACGAAAGAAAACATAGAAAATATCGTCTTTATAACAAGAGCCAATTGTTGGAATGGAGAATTCCAGCAGGTAAGATATGGTGGACCTCCGCCTGGCCGCTGCTCCGGGCGGAGGCTAAAACTAAGCCAAAAAGGTGTAAACTCAAGTGGAATTTAGGGTTTTATTCATTCCCCCCTCCTCCCCCGTAGCCACATTTACATCTCCTTTTTATAGGGCACTGTTCTATACCTAGTCTCTTTACAAAAATGCCCCGTGACGGCGCCAGCACATTCCTAGGATATTCCTCTCTCTGTGTAGCACCGCCGGGGCTAACCCTGATATTTTCTCAATCACCGCCTTTTCTCGGTGGGCAGTCGTTCCCGGTCCACTAGCGGCCCACAGCTAGGAATAGACCTGACCATCGGTGCTTTTGCTGTTCTTCTGCCTTGATATTATGGTCAACACCTCTGCCCTTCGGACTTGGGCCTTCGCCCTCATCGCCGGGGCCTCCGTCGACGGTGTGAACTTGTGGCCTTCGTTGTCCCGGCTGGTGCCTTCGCCGTCGCCATCTTGGCCTCCGCCGTTGTTCGGCCCCTATGCCTGGCAGGGGCCTTCGCCGCCAGGCTCGGAGGCTCTGCTTCCTTTCCCTGCAAAACCTTTGGAAAACACTAAAGCGCATGTTAGAACACAACTGCTTAGGCCTCCGCCATTTGGGGCACTACTGCCCCAACAGCTTCCCCCCTTTTGAGGTCATAGTCTGATGCGGCGGGCCATGATCTCAAAAAATCGTCCTGGTCGCTCACGAGCGGAGGCCTTCCTTGCCGTGGCGAAGGTGTCACTCCCCCTTCCCTCGTGTGCCAGCTGGATCTGACCATTGGCCTATGTTATTGCTCAGTACTCGTGTGAAGTCGACCGTTGGGGTCTTGGGAAGCTGGACGGTTGCGCGGGCAGACGCGACCGTTGGTTCGTGGAAGGCAAACCGCCCACCCGCATCATATATAAGGGGGTGGCGGGCTGAAGACCCCCCCTGAGTCTGAGCGGTTGCTTTCATGCCCTCCATTTGCTCCCTGCCTTCTTTCTCCTGACTGCCCTTTTTGGCAGTTGTTTGCCATCGCTTCCTTGCTTTGGTTGCCTCCGCTGCTTTCGGCCTCCGCCTATTGCTGCTTTGTTGCCTCGAATTTGGCGGTGGCTTTTTCTTTTACTTCCCCCCTTCCCCGCCGGGTTACCTTTTTTGGTCCTTACCGCCACCTCCTTGGCGTTAGGTCGAGTGGGTGGTCTGCGCGTTTCGAAGAGTGCATGGTGGCGAGCGTTGCAGCGCAAGAGCTCAAGGAAGATCTTGCGAGCATTGACGCTTCTATTGGAGATTTGGTCGGAGGTGGTGAAGCGGAGGCAATGGCTGGGAAAACCTGGGACTTTGGTGAGTCGTGGATGACAGAGAAGATGATCCAGAGGCAAGAGAAGGAAGGTATGTATTCAGCTGGTCGGGCTAAGCCTCTGCAAGAAGGGGAGACTATTCCTTCACCTGGCGAAGGTTATGTGGTTGTTTTCAAGGATTATTTTTCTTGCAGCCTTCGTTTGCCCTACATTAAATTTTTGTGCCAAGTGCTAGAGGCGTTTCAAGTCCAAATCCACCACCTAACCCCCCAATGGGTTTCTCACGCTGAGCAAGCTCCGCTGGGCCTGCGAGTCCTATGGTGCTGAACCTAATGTGGATATGTTTTGTGCGTATTACGAGTTGCAGCATCAGCCGAAGAAGGTTAAGGTGGGAGGGGAGGAACTTGTTGCTCAGTATGGCAGCTGTGCTTTTCTGGCAAAGAGGCAACCAGGGGACCATCGCCTGGAAATCTCTTGGTGCCAGAAGAATAAATGGGATAGAGATTGGATGAAATACTGGTTTTATATCCAGACGTATGGTGTTACTCGCACGCATGATGATGGGACGAAGAGCACTCGGTACCCCTTGGCCTCCATCATGTCAAAGATGAAACCTCTGGCAAAGGTTATCCCAAGTGATGAGATGACCCCTGAAAGGGAGGCTTGCGAGAGGGCCTTTGCTTTGGCTTGCCAGTATTCCGGAGGCCAGGATTTCGTTGAGGAGATGGTGGCGTCCAACTGCTAGTCGCTTGGCAAGTACCAGCCTGCATTTTTTATTGAACTGGTGAAGGTTCCTGTTTACGGTCCGGCCGAGGGGATTCCTTTCCCCTGGTTTGAGATAGAGTTGAAAGCAGGTGAAGATAAGATAGAGTTCACTGCGATGGTGGAGCAGGGCGCGCGGGAGATTGTCGGTGAGATCACCGACAAGGAGTATTTTGCGCGGAGGTCCGCTACAGGCACAAGGCCTCGATTGAACAAGTTTTGGAGGAACTTGGGATCCATCATGAGGAGCACAAGGTTCCTCCAAAGGTCCTTGCCTCGATTGAGGAGAAGTCGAAGAGGGCCGCTGCTAAAAATGTTACTGCGGCGGCCGAGTCCAAGAAAAGGAAGGAGACTGGCGTCTCTAAGGCCGCTGGAAAGAGGCAAAAGATTCTTGCTTCTAGCCCCGCTGCCTCCACCGCTAGCTCCGCTAGTGCTTCTGCTGATGCGGATGAGGAGACTGCGGAGAATACTGGCGGAGGTTCAACTTTAGCTGGCGCGGAGGTGGAGAAGTCTGCTGCGCCAGAGTATTTTAGTGGCACCCGAACGGGAAGCATGGTCCGTCCTGAGCCTTCCGCCACGAACCCAATGCCTGGTGTGCTGGGCGATGATTCGTCTGGTTCAGAGGGGGACGGCAATGCAGGACATGGAGGAGCTGCTTCGTCCAGAGGCGCAGAGGCTGGGAACGTGGGCTGCCATCGCCCTGCGGACAGGACCGCGCTGGAGGTGTCCAACGATGAGACGGGCTCGCTGTCTCCTTCGGTGTTCCGTGTTGCTACGTGTCAGCCGCGAATGCAATGTGTCGTAGGTACCGGTGATGCAGGGGCTGCCACGCAAGAGCTATACTTGGGTATGTTGGTTCTGACCCCCTTTCTCTTTTTTTTAACGTTGGTTCTCTGGTCCAGCGGAGGTGACGCATAGCCATGAAGAGCTGGCCGCCGGCGCTAGCCTTGGGCGAGTGGGGCTGGACGCGCCTCCGAAACCCCCGCTTGTTGGTGCAACTCCACGGCCAATTGCTCCCGGGTTGGAGCATGGTTCAGGTTTGTTATATACTCTTCTTTTTTTTGTGTCTTCGCGCCTTTCGTGCTATTGTTATTTTTATTGTTACTTATAAGAAATTTTTTGTACCGATTTTTCTTACTTGCGTTTTTCCTGTTTCAAGGGCCTCTGACAGCACCATAAGTGGATGGTCTGATGCCGTTCATGCTGTTTACAATGATGTCGGAGGTTGTCTCCGCTCTCTTTTTCTTTTGTTCAATTATTGGGCTTATGTTTCTTATGCTCTTTTTGTTGTTAGATGGCCTCTGCCACAGCCTGAAGGGGATCGATTATTGGAAGCTTTTGCGAGTGAATTTGGAGCACCAAAGCAATGTGAGTTTGGTTGCGTTTTTTGTGGTCTGCCTTTTTTGCTTTTGTTTCTTTTGGATGACCTTCGGTTCTGCAGGGTCATCACCTGGCAGCGGCTCTTGAGGAACGCAGCACCCATGAGCCGCTTGACCGCAATGACGCCATTGAGGCGTTAAAGAAAGAAATTGAGGTACTGGAGGCCGAGAAGACTCACCTTTCGGCGGAGGTTGGTTGGCTTAGAACTGCCCGTGCTGATGCAGATGACCTCCGCACCTAGGTTGAGACTTTAACCAAGCAACTGGAGGGTGCGAAGGCTGCTGAAGTGCTTGCTGTAGAGCATGCTCAGAAAGTCAATGAGATTGCTGACAACCTTCGCAAGGAGGTTGACGTTGAAAAGGAATCTGGCGCCGCGCTACAGCAACAGGTTGGCCTTCTAACGAGGCGCCTAGATGATGCGAAGGCGGTTGGTTTGGCTGCTGCTAAGTTGTATGTGGATGCCCTTGAACAATTTGAGGGTTCTACGTCATCGCTGCCTGAGGAAGCTTCAGCGTTCAACATTTTCTCCTGGCCAAAGGCCCACTTTGAGAAA
Organism: Saccharum spontaneum; assembly: GCA_022457205.1. Classification (NCBI taxonomy): domain Eukaryota; kingdom Viridiplantae; phylum Streptophyta; class Magnoliopsida; order Poales; family Poaceae; genus Saccharum; species Saccharum spontaneum. Next base: position 4,944,908 of record CM039604.1, read on the forward strand.
CTTCCTTCTTTTGTCGGAGGTGCCGTCGATTTCGGGGCCCTTGCTGGTGCTACCAACTTTGCCAAGATGTTGGCTCGAGGAGGGTGCCCCCATACGGAAAGTATACAAGAGGAGAAGCTTGAGGGCCCTTCTAATCTTGGGACAACATCACGCAGCTTGCGGAGGTCGGTCAAGAACTTTATGAAGTCTTTTTGGATTGAGTACGGTAGGGATGCGTCCCGAACTATGGCCGAGGATCGCCGGGCGGAGTTTGTACTTTTCTATGCATTTTTTTTGGCTACGCCTTCCGTCATTCTATAGGATTTTATTTTTACTGACTGACTGTTGTTGGCTGTTTTCCAAGAGTTGCGGAAGAAAGAGGCCGTAGGTGGCGTTGCTGGGGTGCGTCCTCCTCGACCCGTTGTGGTCGATACGCCGAAGGCTCCCACGGCGACTACATTGGAGGCTGGGAGGGAGAAAGAGTCTACGCCCGCCCCCACCGATGGTGGTGACAAAGAGAAGGCATCTGCAGCTCTTGCTGAGGCTGTAGCAGAGAAGGGCGGGGAGTCTGCACCCACCTCCACGACTGACGCTAACAAAGACAAAGTGCCTTCACCTAGTCATGCGAATCCGGAGGTCTAACGTCTAGGATTTAGTTTCAAGATTTAGCTGAAGGTGCTGTGCTTTGCATGCCCGCTGCTTTTGTATATGTTCCCTAGGCCTAAAAGACTTTGTGAAACTTTATCCTGCGCAGGTTGCCGCTCAAGGGCCTGCGCAGGACGTGGCTCGTCTGACTTTCTACCAGGATGGAATTTATATTAGTGGTGAACTTTGGTGGTTCCCATTGGGGATGAACTTGCGCATCACAGTGGAGGAGATCAAGTTCTTTTGTGTGTCGTGGAAGGTTGTAGGTAGTCGTCGGCCCCGCCTGTGTGCTTGCTTGTAGTTGATGGTGAAGTTCTGGTGCGCCGAGGCGGAGGTGTTGCAGTGCTTGTGTTCGATCTTGCCAATGTTGCGAAGGCTCTGGTGCAATTTGAGAGGTCATCAGATGCTTCTCAAGAGGCCACAGTACAACTTGTATAGGTGGCGGTTGTTGAGTGGGCATTCCTTGAGCGGAGCCTTCACTTGATCTTGGACCGCCGCCTTCTCTTCCACAGCAGTGGTTAGGCATGCGCGCTCCCGTCGAACATGGATGATGCCGGGCTACGCCCGCTTGTGGCCTTGGCTGCGGGGGGATCTTTAAAGCCCAGATATGCCTTAATGATGGGCAATCTTGTAGATTTCTAGTTGTACTTTTCATATCTTTGCTTTGAATTGCTTCATTTAGTACAAGTCATTAAGTGCTTGATATACCTAGAGCCTGAATGATAGGTCTTCGCCAGGTTTTTGGCACCCGATGCCTACGGTGAAGGTCTTTGTCGGGTTGTTTTGGCTTTTTGCCTTTTGCAAGTTTCCTTGATGCCTGATTACCATGTCTTTGTCAAGGTATTCGGCTTTGCCGTGGAGGTCGTCCCTCATTGCGATGCCTTCGGCTTACAATGGTGGGAGGTCCTCTATCGTTTGTTTTTCTTTGTCGAATGGTGTGGCTCCTTTGCTAGCCACTTTCGACCTTCGTTGTTTTGTTTTTCTTGGGGGGGGAAGTACCTCTTTATATTGCAGAGGGTTTTTACATGGGTCCTGCCTCACTAAAAACCTCACCTCCGATAGGAGTTCCCGTTGTGAGAAAAAGAGTACAGGCCCTTCAAATGAAATTTAAGAGAAAAGAAAGAAAAATTGGCCTTTGCTTATATTTTCTACGAAGGCCTTTTGATTACAAATTTCAAATGTAAAATCTATGTAAGTTATCAATGTTCCAGGTGTGAGTTGTTGTCTTGCCTTTGCTATTTGTCAGGTAGAATGATCCTGGTCTTCCCGCTGCCTTCGCCAAGTATGGGCCTTCCCATTTTGGCCGAAGCTTTCATATATTTGTTGCATTTGCTTTTTTTCTAAGGACCAGGTCTCCTTCCTGTATGTCTTTCCTCACAACTTGTCTATCTCTCCATTTTTTGGTTTGCTCTTGGTACTTTGTGATGTTCTCAACAACTTCCAATCTGGTGCCTTCAATTGTTTCTTTTGAGTATTCCTCGTCTTCTGCCATTGCTTGTTTTATGACACGAAGGCTTTGGTGCTTGATCTCCTCTGCTAACATTGCTTCTTCACCATACAGGAGCTTGAAAGGGGTAAACCCTGTGGTTCTAGAAATTGTGGTGTTGTGAGACCATATGACCTTTGGCAATTCATCTACCCATTTTCCCTTGCGGAGGTTAAACAATGTTTTGGATATTGCTGAGAACACTGCTCTGTTAGCTTTTTCTACTGCTCCGTTGGACTTGGGGTGGTAAACTGAAGCGAGGCTATTTTTGTGCCTATGCTTTTGTAGAATTCTTTAAAGTTGTCTAAGTCAAATTGCTTCCCGTTGTCCACCGTTAGTGCCCTTGGTACTCCAAACCTGCAGACTATATTCTGCCAAAAGAACTTTTTCACTGTTTCTGATGTGATTGTTGCTAATGGCTTTGCTTCAATCCACCTTGTGAAGTATTCTACTACAACCACAGCGAATTTGTTCCCCCCTTGCGAAGGTGGTAGGGGTCCCACAAGGTCCATGCCCCATCTTTGCAGTGGCCAGGTTGGAGGAATAAGCCTTGTTTCAGCCGAAGGCCCTGATTGGTGCAGTGAAAAGTTTTGACATGCTTCACAAGTTTTGACAATTTGCTTAGCATCTTTGATGTGCGTGGACCAATAGAATCCTTGCCTAATGGCCTTCGCCGACAGCGCTCTTGGACCTATGTGCGAGCCGCACATGCCTGAGTGTATTTCTTGTAGTAATTCTTTGCCTTCGCCATGTGATATGCATTTGAGTAGTGGTTGGACTACCCCTTTCTTATATAACATTCCATCAATCAATGTGTAGCTTCTTGCTCTTGCTGCCATTCTTGTGGTGCTTGCCTCGTCCTCTGGGTGACATATATTGTTGAGAGAATCTATTATTGCTTGTCTCCAGTCCTCAAGCTCAGTGAGCAAAACTGTCTGAAATGCCTTCATTGAATTTGGTGTTGCTGGTGAGTGAAGGACTTGGTAGAAGGTGCCTTCTAGCATTGGTAAATTATTTGTTGCAACCTTCGCTAGCTCATCATCTTCTTGATTTTCTGATCTTGGTATGTACTGCAGGGTGAACCCTTGGAACCTCCGCTCAAGTTGCCTCACGATTGCTAGATATTTGACCAGCTCTTGTTGTCGTGCCGTGTACACTTTTTCAACTTGTCCTGCCACAACTTGTGAATTTGTCTTGATTAGTAATTTTTTTGCTCCGAGCGCCTTCGCCTTGTTGAGTCCCAATATGAGGCCTTCATATTCTGCATTGTTGTTTGTTGATCTGAATTCTAACCTTGCTGCATACTTTGATCGGAGGCCTGATGGTGCGACCAATACGGCGGAAGCTCCAGCGCCTGAGTGACCCGAAGCCTCATCCGTGAATACTGTCCAGGTTTGATTACTAGACTGTGGGTTACTCTGGGCCGGAGGCGTCCAATCTGCCATGAAGTTTGCTAGTTCCTAGGATTTGATTGCTATTCTTGGTACATATGTGATTTTAAATTGGGATAACTCTGTAGCCTATTTTCCTATTCTTCCGGAGGCTTCTTTGTTCCTAAATATATCTCTGAGTGGCTGTGATGTTGGCACTATGATTTCGTGTGCCTAAAAGTAGTGTTTCAGTTTCCGTGAAGAGGTCAAGACTGCGTAAGCGATCTTTTCAATCTCTGTATAATTCAGCTTTGCTCCTGATAGTGCCTCGGATACGAAATAAACAAGTCTTTGGATGGCCTTCGGTCCTTCTTCTTTCTCGTGCACAAGTACTCCGATGACTGCACGATCGGAGGCTGCCACGTACAATAGTCAAGGGGCCTCCGGATCTGGTACCGTTACCAACTGCTTGGTTGCCACGTACTTTTTGAGTTGCCTAAAGGCCTCCGACTATTCTAGCCCCCATTCGACCTTGTAGGCTGCACTATGCTGATTTTGAGATAAATCTATTCAGAGCCGCTATTCTTCCCGTAAGCCTTTGCACCTCTTTCTTGGTTGATGGTTCCACCATTGAGATTATAGCTTTGGTCTTGTCCAGGTTTGTTCTTATGCCTTCGGCACTGATGATGTATCCGAGCATTTTCCCCTTGCTAAGCCCAAAGATACATTTTTCTGGATTGAGCTTGAGGTCGGCTCCTCTGAGATTGGCGAAGGTCTCTTTTAGGTCTGCTATGTGGTCTTCTTGACTCTTGCTCATTACTACGATGTCGTCAACATATGCAATGATGTTTCTTTGCAACTGAGGACCTAGGACAATAGTTGTCATCCTTGCGAAGGTCACGCCTGCGTTTTTCAGCCCCTCTAGCATTCTGGTGTAGCAATAAGTTCCGAAGGGTGTGGTGAAGCTTGTTTTCTCTTCATCCTCTTTCTTGAGCCAAATCTGATGATAGCCTGAGAAACAATCTAAGAGTAAAAACATTTTGCACCCCGCTGCCTTATCGATGGAGGCGTCTATTCTTGGTAGCGGGAATGGATCTTTTTTGTAGGCCTTGTTGAGGTCAGTGAAGTCTATACACATTCTCATTTTCCCATTCTTCTTTGGTACTAATACAACATTTGCTAGCCATTCTAAGTACTTCACTTCTCTGATGACGTTTGCATCCAAGAGTCTCTGGACTTCAGCCTTCGCTGCCAGAATTCTATCCTCTGACATTTTCCTTCGTCGTTGTTTTCTGGGCTTCATTTTTGGGTTAATATCTAGAGCATGCTGTATTATATCTCTGCTAACTCCTTTGAGGTCGGAGGCTGACCAAGTGAAGATGTCCTTCTTTTTGCCCAGTATCTCTATGAGTTCTGCCTCCTCCTCCTTTGATAAGTTGGCACCAATAATAACCCTTCTATCAAGCGTTGCTTCTTCTAATGGTATGGCCTTGGTTTCTTCTTGATCTGCGAGATCTGTTTTGCCTTTTGGCATGTCCGGAGGCTCTGGTGTTTTGTTCTTGGCTATCTCTATAGAATTAATGTTTCTCTGCGACTTGTATATTGCTCTCTCTATGTTCCTTGCTTCCTTCTGGCTGCCATGCACTGTAATGATGCCATGGAGTGCTGGTATTTTCATGCATAGATAGCCCATGTGTATTGTCGCATTAAACTTGTTTGCAAAGCCTCTGTCGAAGATGGCAATGTATGGCTAGTAGAGGTCTACTACGTCGAAGGTAACATATTCTGTTCTGGCATTCTCCTAATCTCCGAAGGATACTGGAAGTGATATTTTTCCTAAAGCATCGATTTGCTTGCCTCCGAATCCTATGAGCGGCGAGTCCGAAGGCTGCAATTGATTCCTACTGAGTTTTATTTGGTCAAAGGCATTGACGAAGATGATGTCAGCGAAGCTGCCTGAATCCATTAGTACTCTGCTAATTCTCTAGCCTGCTATGTTTGCTTTGATTACCATTGCGTCAGCGTGGGGGTAGCTCTCGAGCTGTAGGTCTTGTTCAGTGAAGGTGATGGGTGTCTTCGACCAGTCGGTGCATCGTACTGGCCCTTGTACTGCTATGTTGTTAACCAGCCTGAGGTGATCTTTCTTCTACTTTTTTTGTTTGGAAATCCATTGAGGAGCCTCCGGCTATTGGCAAGATCATGCCGATGGTGGGCAGTGGTGTGTGTGGGTTGACTTGGTTGTTTGGGTTTGGCTCGTTTTTTGGTGGTGGTAGTTGTGGTGCTTGAGGTGGTGGAGGCAATGCTTCAAGCTGTCTGCTGACCATTTGTTGTGGTTGGTAGGTCTCAATGTAGGTTATATGTGGAGGTCTTGGGTTGTATGTCAAATTTGCCTCTGCTCTCTGACCGCTCGACTGGCCTTGCGGTTGGATGGTTGGCCGCCAAGCGGGTAGGAAGTTGGGGTAATAGGCAGAGGCTAGTGTGGATGGGTGTACTTGTGTGGAGTCCAAACTTGGGTACATGGGCAATATTGCTGTTGCTGAGGTAAGGCGAAGGTGTGGTTCACCTCTCTAGCTGGCTGTTGCAGCGGAGGTTGGGGGTTGGCCCTGCTTTTGATTCTTTTTTGAGCTTCCTTAGCATCTGGACAATCGCCGGTGACATGTCCCTTGTCTTTCCCATGAAAGAAATAGTACTATTTTCGCTGTCTTTGCTTTTGGTTTTTATTCCAGTTTTTTTCCTAGCCATTCCCTTTGCCTTGATACTGTCTTTGTGACATGTTTTGTGCACCTGCCTCCGTCGCCTGCTAGCCCTGTTGGCTGCTGCTTTGTTGTTCAATATTGAAAACTTGCTGGCCTTGATTTTGCTGCTGCTACTGTTGGCCTTGATTTCTATTGTTCCTCTGGGCATTCCTATTGTTTCCCTGTTGTTTGTCCTGGTTCTGCTCTTCCAATCTTTTACGGAGGTCGTTGTCTGATCTACAGTACTTTTCAAACTCAGTGTACAAGTCTTGCATGGACGTTGGCTTCTCCCTAGCCAAGTGAGCTACGAAGGGTCCTATGTGGAGGCCCTTGATTGCCGCTTCGATAGCTACTTCTTCCGGGACGTCAGGAGCCTAAGCTTGGCTTTGACCTAAACAAATCTGGAAATAGTCCTTCAATGCCTCTCCCTGGTTTTGCTTGCACTGGAACAGATCTGTGGAGGTAAGGGACTCACTAGTGAAGCCCTTAAAATTTGCTAGGATTTTATCACGGAGATTTTTCCAAGAATACACTGTGCTTGGCTTGAGCATAGAATACCAGGCCAATGCATCGCCTTCGACTGCAATCATGAAAGACTTGGCTACGACTGTTTCATTCCCGCCTACGGAGGTTACTGCTACTTCAAAGCTCATGATGAATTGGTGTGGGTCTGACTTTCCATTGAACTAGGAAAGTGTAATTGGCTTGTAGGATGCTGGCCATGGTGAGTTCTAGATGCCTTCGGATAGTGGGGATTTGGGGTCGATGGTTCTGCGAGGAAGTGTAGCCGCGAAGGGCAAGCCTGAGGCTGTCTGGACTACTGTGACTGGCAGAGGATTAAGCTAGTTCTGACTTACATAATGTATTTGGCGAGATGCACTGGAGGGGGTTGCAGAGGCTGCATACTCTGTATCTCTGCTTGCAGGAGGGCGAGCTGCTGCCTGATTTCCGCTGCTTGTGTGGAAGCTTGAGCTGCTTGCTGGCTTGCGGCGAAAGCTGTCGCTACTCTATCCCTTTCTTGCTGCATGCTCTGTAACTGGGCCTGCAGCTGTTGAAGCCCTTGCTCAGGTGTTAAGCCCGGTGCTTTTTGGGCCTCTGGCGTTGGAATCTGATCTTGAACCACCGGCTCCTCTTCGACTTGATCTTCTAGGGCTGAGGCATATGTGATGCGAGTATTGCGTCTGGCATTCCCCTCGGGGCGGAGGTCGCCGAAGGTCTTGCTGAGGCTTTTCTCTTTCCTGCAATCGTGGGTTTTTGTTGGCCAACACACGGTGGGCGCCAATGTTGGAATGGAGAATTCCAGCAGGTAGGATATGGTGGACCTCCGCCTAGCCGCTGCTCCGGGCGGAGGCTAAAACTAAGCCAAAAAGGTGTAAACTCAAGTGGAATTTAGGGTTTCATTCATTCCCCCTCCTCCCCAGTAGTTGCATTACATCTCCTTTTTATAGGGCACTGTTCTATACCTAGTCTCTTTACAAAAATGCCCTGTGACGGCGCCAGCACATTCCTAGGATATTCCTCTCTCTATGTAGCACCGCCGGGGCTAACCCTGATATTTTCTCAATCACCGCCTTTTCTCTGTGGGCCGTCGTTCGGGGTCCACCAGCGGCCCATAGCTAGGAACAGACCTGACCATCGGTGCCTTTGCTGTTCTTCTGCCTTGATATTATGGTCAACACCTCCGCCCTTCGGACTTGGGCCTTCGCCCTCGTCGCCGGGGCCTCCGTCGACGGTGTGAACTTGTGGCCTTCGTTGTCCCAGCTGGTGCCTTCGCCATCGCCGTCTTGGCCTCCGCCACTGTTCGGCCCCTATGCCCGGCAGGGGCCTTCGCCGCCAGGCTCAAAGGCTCTGCTTCCTTTCCCTGCAAAACCTTTGGAAAACACTAAAGCGCGTGTTAGAACGCAACTGCTTAGGCCTCCGCCATTTGGGGCACTACTGTCCAACACCAATGTATTTTTGTCTTTTGCAGCTCTGCTTCAGATAAGATTCTCCGTAGTTACAAGAGAAGCTTAAATGGCTTTGCCGCCAAGCTAAGCAAAGAAGAGGCACATAAACTGTCTGGTTTGTGACAATTAATATGCTCTTCTTTTCAATCATTTTCTTTTGTGATTGTGGATTGAGGTTTATTTGTGACCTATATGTCACAAGGACGTAGAGACATCAATGCAAGATGAAGGGATAGCTGGATGAACCCAAACATATATATCAACTTTTAATTGATATCAATCAACGGTATGAATTGTAATGCAAGCATCTCTCTTATACTTTTTTCCTTGTTACCTTTAGACATGAATGGCGTTGTCTCAGTCTTCCCAAGTAGGACCCTCGATCTTTTGACCACAAGATCCTGAGACTTCTTGGGCTTCCCTCAAACGCCCATTGAAGAACTACCAATGGAGGGAGACATCATCATCGGTATGCTCGACACCGGTATATGGCATGAAACGCCATCCTTCTCCGACGAAGGCTTTGGCCCACCGCCGAGCAAGTGGAAGGGTACAGGCCACAACTTCACATGCAACAAGTATGAAAACACCTTTCTTCAGAGACCGAAGTATCCTCTTCCGCTGAAGCTGCTCATCACAACCTGCTGGACCTGGTCCTGGATGGCAGGTCTCTCTTCTCCTTGTACTAAGTTTCTCGCCCTAGCGTTAGCCGTTAGGTAGGATAAGCATATACTATGTTCAAGAGATATGCTCATCCTTTGCCTGCGTAACGTTCGTATCTGTTCAAGAACAATGACGATACATAAAACCGTATAAGGTGTTGCATATCTTCCCAAAACCGAAAATAAAACTTCTAAGAACCAGAGCCAAGACAAAACTCTAGTATTGGTTGCGGGCCGGTGTTTAACAATAGGAGTCGTCAAAGGGCTAGTTATCTCTAGAAAATTCGAAACGAAGCTATTTTATATATCCAACGTTTGTAGCATATTTAATTTAGGGAGGCAGAGCACGCGACCGCCGGGCGCGCCCGCACTATTTATCTTCCTCGTTCAATCGCGCCTGCCCACTCCCTCCCCCAGCCTCCACCGCCACCCCCGGCCAGAAGCTCCCTCGCCGCCGACCGCGCCGCCCATCGCCCGTCCCCGTCGCTCCGCCCCCGCCCTCCCCTAACCTTGACCGAAGGATCCCCGCACTCCAGCACTGCTCATCTTCTCTGTCGACTCGCGCCGGCCTGCTCCCTCCCCAAGCCTATTGATACATGTGTAAATGTGTTGCTAAAAATTTTGTCTTCGTTTGACAAGCTTTTCTTCTCGGCCGAATGGTTTTCTATTCTTCAGGTAAACAGTCCTTCTGCCTTCCGGGCAGGAAAGTTCACGGAGGACGAAAACATCCACGGAATATGGATGGTGCGGACTTGGAGAAACCCACGGAGCTATATGGGCAATCCCATGGCGCAGAACGTGCCTAGTGATACACTGCCTCTGCCTCTGCCTCGCGGTTCTGCCTGCAGATTTTCACCATCACAATATTGATTGTGCCCCTTATCTCTACTACTAAAAATTACAGAAGAGGGTCGTTCACCGGGTGAGCGAAAGGCACGCTCCTTCGCTCGCCCGGCCTCACGAAAGGAAGCCGTCTCCGTCTCCGCACAATCTCCGTGCTCGCACAAAGGCAATCGATCCCCTCCCCCTCGCACAGCTCCCTCCATCTCCGCGCTCGTGCTCGCGCCGCTGCTCCATCGCCTCCGGACGTGCGAGCTGCGACGGCGAGGCACGGGGCCGAACTGCGGGTATGCACCGACGAGCACGGACGCGCGGCGGCATTGGCAGGTGCATGGGGTGGCATGGCGGAGCTAGCAGGTCGATCGGAAGGAAGGAGAAAACGCTGGTATGGATCTCCTCCCATCCGCTTCCTCTCGCACCTTCCCCTTCCCCCACCGCCACCGCCATGACCTACCCGTGCACCGCTGGTACGGATGACGAGCTCCTGCAGTCCGCACCACTTCCCCCACCGCCACGACCTACCCCTTCCCCCCGCCGCCGCCGCCCTGCCCAGTCGCCCCACCCCCAGAGCCTGGACCCAACCCTGTGCCGCCTCATCCCCCGCGGAGGAGCGCGTTGACGACCTAGCGCGTGGAGTCATCGTGCTCAACGAGGAGGACCCGCAGGGAGCAGCATGGAAGATCCGGTCCCATCGTACCATCGTCCTCTCCCCCACCGTGGAAGCTGGGTACGACATGCACCTGTGCACACCTCTCCGCCTCCATAACCTCCTGTGGCAGCAACAGCTGTGGCCTCACTCCTCTTGGCAGCAGCTGGCGGAGGCGACGAGCACGCCAGGGTGCTGCAGAGCTGTTCGGCGAGCAGTGGTGGACAAGGAGGGAGTTTGTGCTGCTCGTCACCACCGTCTTTGTTTTGCTGCCGCTCGTGCTCCACCACTGTGTCGGTAAGTTCACATTTCAGTTGCGTCGTGCATTGGTTGATTTTTGTTTTAATTCCAGAGTAACAGTTTCGTCGAGATTACTCACTAAGAAAATCAATTGTGTTGTGCATTGGTTGAGATTACTTGCAAAGAAAATCAGTTCAGTTGAGATTGTGTGTCAGCCAGATTAATGAACCACCCAATCTGATTTAATATAATCTTTATGATAAAGTGGTAGTATGACACATGTGTAATTGGATGTTGAATGTGACCTCAACTTTTTTTAAAAAAAAATCACAACTAGAGATCTGTGATATCACACCTTGCTCCTGAGAGAGCTCATGAACGTCTCTCTGGCAATGTCAAAGACTGCTTCTACCCATGCCAATTTCAGTGCATTTTCTATATTTTTATTCAATTCGTATGAATCTGGACCAAACCAGTGAGCAACAAGGTTAGCAGTTTTCTTAGGGCTCTTCAATAGCACACTTGCACCATTGTTGACAACATAAGAGACTTGTGTGATAGAAAAGATATTTGCTAGCCGATAAAGCCAACATATGAACAACAGGGAGTGAAGAACAGAAGCTTATGTCTTCAGTGAGGTTATCCTTTTCCTAAACAAGTAGAGATGTGGTACACTGATACTTATAGTGCAAATAAAACTTTTCAAGAAATGACCAACGCCACATCAGAAAAGGAATCAAACCAAGTAATTTGTTGTACAAAGTAATGTTCAAGCTAAATAATGTTGGTCTCTGCAAAGAAAAGGAATACATTGCAAATGATGGGCATTTGTACTATATACGTCAGCAAACATACTGTACTGCAGTCTCTAACAAGTTGCAGGAGAGGTGACAAAAATAAATGCCCTCCTGATTATAATCAATAAATTGATTATACAGTGATAACTTTATGTAACATAAGTGCCTTGCGTAAAGCTGCAGTTAAATATAGATAACTTATGATGTGAATTATCTTATATGTTTCTGAGTTTTGTCCATCCTACTTGCTTCAATGCAGTGCATGGTTTGAAGAGCTTCATATTCAGTTCTTATGATTGATTATTCCGATATTATCTATGCTTATTATTTTTTTATCCAACAAGTATTGCTTGGTAATGTGCAGTCTTTTTACTCTTCTAGATCCCTCCAATATGTGATTGAAAGGCTCAGCAATAGCTAACATGTTCATGGGAGTTTCCAACGCCGCTCCAGTCATACCAAATCATCTACGGACTCAAAAAATACAACAGATAATACTACTCTAGGTAAAGAAACATCCAGAGATCATGAAAATTCTATTATAGTTACTAGACCTAATGACATGCCAGCGCATATTAAGCCATCTATGTTTGGTTGTTCCCAGATGCATTAGTTTCCTCACTTCTTAATTCCTCCCTCCATTGTGTTATTCTCCATTGCATAAAAATTTAAATAAGTTGCATCTTGCACTTTGCAGGACTCCTCTAACTGGTGCATATCTTCTTGGTTCTAGATGACACATTTGATTTTTCTTGGTTCCTTTTTCTGGTGGCAGCAGCAGGCGTACCTTGGTTACAGGTACTATATGTCACTTTGGAGTTGGGTTGCCCTGGTCCTTGGAACTGCCATCGACCAGGTCAGAGACGGGGGTGCAACAAATTAAGATGGAGGTAAGAGGGAAGGAATATGTTCCGTGTGGTCCTTGCTACTACTGCTGAAGTCTAGCAACTGTCAACTCTAAATGAAAATTTTCATCTTAATGTTCCAGGAAGTCTGATTGGTCACTAGAGCCACCTTGAATTTCTAATTGAACTAGATTTCTGAACATGGTATACAATGATGTCTGAGTAGCTCCAGAATTTATTGATTGGCATGGCTTCAGCCTGTAGCTCTACAATCTTGGCATACAACTTTACATCAATATTTCCCATCCACATTGCTCCTCCTTTGCTGCTACCCCATATTAGTTTGTTTCGAAGACATTTTGTGTACAGTGAGGCAATGCCAAGTGTGAGCTTACGGTAAGAAGGCTCCTGATTCGATGGGCCCAGGAGGGATGTAAACCGCTGCTAGCAAGGCCACAGGTACCACACAACTGCAGGAGCAAGGGCGGCCACAACATATGGCTTCTGGAGGAGGGCAGCATCAATAGTTTGAGAAGCTAAGCTTCAAAAGCAGAAAAGTTGTAACTTATTGTTGAATTGAGATTTTATCTCAATATTGACTTCAATGATTGAATGCATTTGTCAATTTGTGACTGTTGATTGTTGTTTCAATCTAAGAATGTTGATTGCAATTTTTGTTATTTGGACAGTGAAAATTACAATATTCAGAATATACGTTGGACATTGAATATTGTAACGTTATCTTTGAGAAGGTGGACATTGAATATATATATACACCAATCGTGAATTTGACTCTTGTTTGGAGCATGAACGCAGAATATGTCCTTGTGACGACGAGACAATTGTATAGATATGATGCTCCCAGATTGTATGTTTGTAAATGCAAGATGCAAGCACCAACTTGAGTGGAAACATGACAAGCTACAGATTTACAAAGCCGCTTTCTTCTTGCTTACTTGCAAAATAGCAAAATTATATGAGTAATGGCTTTTAAATAGAGTTATGAGATTACATTATTTATTTATTATGGCAACTAGAGTTACCACTTGATCTTTTCAAATACTAGAAAATATGGATTTTTAAATCCGTAGCAACGCACGGGCATAAACCTAGTATATACAAGAATTGCTGTTTCTTGTGCTGCCGCGTGCCATGCAGACACCTGTGGTCTCGTCGCCTGCACCGTGTGCGTGGAGGCGGCCAACCGGTTTGTATACGAGAAGGTCTACGGCGAGGCGACAACGTTCCCCTACAGGGCTGCGCCGCCTGATGATCTGCTCGAGGCGTGCCGTACCGATAAAATCTGGAAGCCAAGCGAGGGAGCCGATATTGCCAAAGTCCTGAGTTCCTGACCAAGATACGGGAGATGGGGGGCGTGCCGGCGGCGACCACCGACGCGCCGCCAACTACGGCGGCACAGCGTCGTGGCTTGCTGCCACTGCGCTTGTGGCGGGAGCACAGCAGCTGGGACTGGGACGACGACTCCGCCGCCGTGGGAGGAGGACTTTCCCCGGAGCTTGTGGCCGACCTGCTCGACAGCAACGGCCCCTGCATCGGGCTACTGTGGGCTTCGCCGTGGTACTTTCTACTCGACGCCGATCGCGACGGGAGGAAGGTGTACACCAGCGGCCGCGCCCGGAGCGATGCTGCGAGGTGGTGTAAGCTCGAGGAAAACTACCCTGAGGAGGGGTTGCACGCCGTCGTTTGCTTCGGCTTCCGGCGCGGCGGTAAGCATGTGCTGGTGCTGGACAACCACACGCCCACCGGGCCACGGCGTTGGATCCATGTCAAGGAGCTCCGCACGCTCTACACACTGAGAGTACTCTAGCACCGTACGTACCTGGTCGCCCGGATCTATCCTGGGAGTTGCATTGGGGTGATCGCTCGCTTGCTGGTAAACAACACGTACGTTTAGGGTTACTTTGAAAACTCAAGTGAGCATCTCCAAGAGATTAGCGCCAAAAAGACTATTCAAATTTACTGATTTAGCTACCGTCTCAAATAGATTTATGATTGTAAAACCAGAAAGATTTGGCTTTCTAAAATACTAGAGTAATCCAATAGACTCTGTAAAACCAGAAAGCTGGATGGCTAGTAAGGTAGGCTATCTAAAAGTACAAAGCGAATAAGGTGGATGGAGAGCTACTAAATTTGAAGAGTCGTTTACAGTCTGTCGGAGATATTTTTCTTTAATAATAGCCAAATTTTCTTTTAGAAAATGATTTGGCTAATCCATAACTTTTTACAGGATGGAAAATCTATGGCATATCATTTGAATTTTCATCCCTATAGGTATGCTTTTCCTTTGTTTACAAATTAGGCCTTACTAGATTTTATTTCCTTTTTTTGTTAGTATCTTTCGAGTCGGGCTATATATACGATTGCCCTGGGATATCATTTGAATAACCTGGTGGGCCTCTGTCGCTCGCTCCTCCCCATTCCCGTTCTTTTCCATTGCCCTGCACCACCTCTTCAAATCCGCAGCTCGGTGTGAAGGACGCTTCCATGGGCCAAGGCAAAAGGCCGGCCTTCTGCATACTAATTTAATTTCCTACAAGAACGCCTGAGATTTCTACAGGTTATGCATGTGGCAATGCAACTGAGCTGATTATTTGTTCTGTATGTGAGCAGATTCAAAAGTCCACGAGCTCAGACAAGGCTACGATCCTTGCTCGAGGAGCTCTGATATTAGGCAGGCCGGCCTGGGCGCACGACAAAGCTGTGGATAATTTCTGTTAAATTTTATGAAAATTAAAATTTTGACCAGTCAACTTAGTCGAGGGCCTGTTTGGTTGGTGACTAAAATGTGTCATGCCATAAGTTAGTCATGTCACAGTTTTTCTGGCAGCTGTTTGGTTTGCTGCCACAACTACGGTGTGCCAAACTTTCTTAGCACCTTGTCCCACACGTCATACACCCATTTTCTTGCCAAACTTTATCACAAGTGTGGCTTCAATTTTGCTCGCTAAACTTTCTCTGGTAGCCACAGTTTACCGAAGACTAGACGTGGCAAGCATTGGCGGATCCAGGGGTGATTTCTCCACTAGATCACTGTAGCAATTACTGTAGCACAAGCATTAAATCACCATTACATCTTAATTGCAAATCAACATCTTCCTTATTTAGTGTCACAGAACCTCCTAATTATGATGGCCCACAAGTACACGTCATTGCCATAATGACCTCTGACAGTCGTACTTATGTTCACCATAACTTAAAAGACATGCTTTCCTCCGAACAGGATCCAATCACAGGAGTATTGCACTATTACAACAGTTTATTCAAAATATTCAACAGAGTAAAGTAGCGGAAGTCTTACAATAACATAGGTTTACAAACCAGTTTTCAAACTTCAAACCTTATGTAACGTTATTACAAACCATTAGTAGAGAAGTATCGGTAGTAACTTTATTACAACACCCAAACGAGATGCCTTGCCCAAAGGCCACACAGTCTACTCGTCATCGCTTTCTTCAACCACGACGGTCATGCAACAAGGCTTGAAGCAGACTTGTTCATGAACCGCACCTGCAACAAGGGGTTCAACAAACCCTGAGTACGAGAGTACTCAACAAGACTTACCCGACTAAGACAAAGACTCCAAAGGCATGCTAGCTTTAGGGAATCAAGGTACGGGTAATCTAGAATCAAGATTTTCTTTTGCAGAAAAGCTTACTAAGGTAAGTCCTTATCTTTAATATTTTACTTTTACCATTGATGGTTCATTAATCAAATCTAGGTGATCCTAATCTAGATCAAAGTAATTATCATCAAATCCTTTCTCATTCTTTCTTTCATTCCAGTTCTTAACTACGATGTAAGTCAGGTGATCAAGTCTCCATAATCGAGGAGTAACGACGATTCGAACCGATTATACTCAGCTGGGGATCTCTAACATCACGACATATGTAGAACCGAATCTGCATATATCAACCCTCATTTAGATCTCCCAAAACCAGAACGTGTCCATCGCCACCCGAGAGTACAGTACTCCTCGAACCCGGCCCGATTCTAGCCCCGAGGGTACACGCTACTCCCGCCATCTCTCCACTCCCAGTGCGAGGTTAGACGTTCTCGTAATGGAATCACCAACATTTTGGGCTTACCCAAGGCATGAGGCTAGTTGCAAAGTCCCGAACACAGCAGGCTTACAACGAACGGACCTTAACTGACAAGGCGGAAACACTACATTGAGACCCTTTTCCAATGCATGTTAGCAATGGCCAAACCACCCGCCCGATCTTTCAAGTTATTCTTATATTTCAATATTCATTCAATATGTCGTCATGGCTATGTAAACATTTCTTTTAAAAGCTTAACTTCTAAGCATAGCGAAGCATACTACGCATTTTCCGTAAAACAGGTATCAAGGTTGATATCACAATAATCAAGGATGATAATGCAGCAATTAGGTTATCACTCAACTCCTAATTACTTAATGCAATAAACCATAATATAAATAATAAAACATTTGTAAAATTCAAGGTAGGGTTTAAATGCACCGGGGCTTGCCTTGCTCGGACACGACGACTGACTCAGACTCGAGAACTCCACCGTCTGGTCCGGAACCCACCGACGATCGCTCTTCTCCGGAAGCTTGCTCGATGACTTCGGCTTCCTCGAAAGCGGAGACTACACGAATACATAACATGCTTTAACATGATGCTCGATGATAAACATGATGCTTGATGATAACATGCTACGAGTTACGACTAGAGTACAACTTCCCTTCACGGTACAGTCGCAAACAGAGAACCTACTAACTAGTAGCGACGATTTCCAGCGATACCAGCTTTTAACCTAAACAAGTTACTAACGAGCTCAATCATGAAATTAAGGTGCCAAAGATCACCAAAGGGTAGTGACCTAAGGACATCACTCAATCAAAAGGGCACACAACACTTAAAGTTCTCAAATTAACATTTATTTTCTATTTAAATAATTAGGGCATAATTATAAGTTAATCAAACTTTATCAAAACAAGGTCAAACTTTTTCTATGAGTTAAGAATGATTTATAACAATGTCATAATAAATTTCATAATTTTTGGATAAATAAATTAATTATTAAAATTCCTGGAATTTGCATTTAATCTTTATTGGAACCAATTAATTCTACTGCACAAAGTATTCAAATTCATGATTTAATATTTTTCCTAGATAGTTTACACATTGAGAAGCTTACACAAAAATTTTCATGAATTTTGGAACTCTACACAATTTTTAATGAAATAAACAAATGATAGCACTATTCATTTATTTGAAAAAGAAAAACAAAAACGAAAAACCGAAATCGGGCTGCTTTTCTCTTTTCCCTCCGGTCCGGCCCAGCTGGTCGGCCCGCTCACGCGCGCCCGCGCCCGCACCCGCGCTCGGCCCAGCCGCGCGCCCCGGCAGCGGCCTGCTCCGCCCGCGCGCGCCTGCTCTCCCTCTCTCTCTCGCTCACACCGCGTCCCTACATGTCATCTTCCTCCTCCCGCTCGACCGCTCGCTCCCGCGTGCTCGCGCGCTCGCCCGCGGTGGCCGGCCGGTGACCGGTGCCTCAGTCGACCAACTGAGCGATCCTACAGCCTCTACGCGACCCAGCGAACCCGTTTTGCTAACTTGTAGCTCGTCTCGAGCTCCGGTGCTACCTCACCGACGACGGTGGCGGTCCGACAACCACGGTGACCGGCGACTCGACAACACAACGGTGTAATGATCAAGGCGAGGGGTCAGGGAGCATCAGGGGCGTACCACGATCACGAAGGAGTGATCGGTTGAAGCTGAGAGGCTCTGGAGGCGGCTGGCCACGGTGGCGGGGCTCGACTGGAACGGCGGCGACCCGAAGTGGAAGACGACGGCTCCCCGACGATCTAGGCGGAATTGGGCCAACTCAACTGGTTCACGAGGTGCGCAAGGATGAGGCGGAGCGATTGGCGAGATGGAGATGGCTGCGGTGGAGTAGGGAGGGCGAATTTAGCCGGCGAAAGGAGGACGGTGGCGGCGGCGATGGTGAAACCGACGGCGACAGTGGCGGTGACGGTCTTTTTATAGAGTTGTGAAGCCAAAGAAGCAGCTGGAGAGCGCGAGGCGGGCTCTGTGGTCGCGGTGGCAAGCTGGAAGACCGTGGAAGCGGCCAGCGCGGCGGCAGCGGCTCACCGGCGCCCATACCGCGCGGTGGTCGGCGGTGATTGGCCGGTCACTGTAGCTATCCCCCCCCCAAACTTTTGAAATTCAAACTGTTTTCTCAAATTACTCTCAAATTCATGTAACAACTTGAAAAACTTCCAATCTATGAAATCTTCAGAATTTCAAGCTCTACAAGTTTTGTATTGAACACTTTTTCAAATTCTCACTGGATTTTGAAATTTGAGTTTAAATTCAAAAAGGGACACATTTTTTAGATTTGGTAATTTAGAAATTACTTTTGATTTTATATTGAAACTTCAAAATCTCCAAACATCAAAGTTGTATATCTTGACCAGACCTACAACTTTTCTGTTCAAAACTTTTTCAAATTCTGCTTCCATTTTGAAATCTTAGTTTGGGGACAAAAATGAATTAAAACTAAAATTTGTTTATTTTCAAAATTACTCCACATTTTACACTAAAACTTTGAAAACTCGAAACACTAAAGTTGTAGCCCTTGAAAATCTCTACAAACTTGGTTTTGAACTTTTTCCCAAATTTTGCTTAGATTTTGAATTATTTCAAAAGGGGTAAAACAGGGTTTTGAAATTTAGGGTTTTCGGAGGAATTTTCAATTGGAATTTGTTGCTACTTTGATTTGTGATTACTTAGTGATCAAAACCTCACCCAAGGGCATCATTTGGACCAACATGATATGGTTGACCAAATGCCACTCTTGGTTGACCAATTTAGCTTTTGAAATTCTTTTTCATTTCTCCTTAAATTTGAATTTGAATTCGAATTGGAAAACTCGTGACAAGTTTTGGGACTCCACTTCAAAATCAAATTTGGAGCTTCATTTTAGATGTTGTACTTGAGTTCATACCCTACACTTGACACTAGTGTGCAACACAGTCGCGCACCTCAAATTACGCAGGGCATGGACTAAGTATTTGCGGTGGCATTCGAAATTAGGGTTTTCGGGTTCGGAGCACACCACTAAGAAACACATTCAACCTAGATAAGTAAACTTGTTTTTATTTGATGCATAACAAGGTTAACCTAACAGGGATGCTTTGCAGTGCATTATGATGACATGGCAGGTTTATTAGCTAACACCCGGGGTGTTACATTTAGGCCCCCCCCCTTATCTCAATCCTGGATCTGCCACTGGTGGCAAGTTTTGGTCATCAACCAAACAGAAGAATCCCAGGCCAGCTTTTTCCAATTTCGTCCGATTCGATAGCCTCCGATGGTTTTGATCGTGCCACAACTACACTAGTGGCAAGTTTTGGTCATCAACCAAACAGAAAAATCCTAGGCCAGATTTTTCCAATTTCGTTGGATTCGATAGCCTCCGATGGTTTTGATCGTGCCACAACTACATAAAATTGTGATATGCTCGGAGTGTTGCTCAAAATTTTGTCTTGTGTGGGCGGCAGCGGCACACAACAAAAATCAATATTCACTCGTGTGTTGCTCAAAATTGTCTTGTGAGACCAATCTCTGCCTCTGCGGTTCTGCCTGCAGATTTTCATTCACCGACACCGCCAACACGATATAAAGGAGGCTCTGTTCAGTTTGAGGGGTGAAAAATTTTAGGGCGTCACATCGGATATTTTATGAGATGTCGGAAGGGGTGTTCGGATACTAATAAAAAACGAATTACATAACTCGCCTGGAAACCACGAGACGAATTTATTAAGCCTAATTAATCTGTTATTAGCACATGTTTACTGTAGCATGACATTGTCAAATCATTGATTAATTAGATTTAAAAAATTCGTCTCGCAAATTTATCGTAATCTGTATAATTAGCTATTTTTTCGTCTACATTTAATACTCCATGTATGTATCCGAACATCCGATGTGAAGGGGTAAAAAAATTTTGGGGGAGGAACTAAACCAGGTCTTAGGCCCTGTTTAGTTCCCACCCAAAAACTTTTCACCCCCACATGCATGGAACATTAAATATAAATAAAAAATAACTAATTACACAGTTTGCATAGATTTTGCGAGACGAATCTTTTAAACCTAATTAGTCCATGATTAGTCATAATTGCTACATTACACATATGCTAATGACGGATTACTTAGGCTTAATAAGTTCGTCTCGCGGTTTTCAGACGAGTTATGTAATTAGTTTTTTTATTAATATGCAAACACCCCTTTCAATATCCCATAAAACATCCGATTGTGACAAAGAAAAAAAAACTTATCGTTCAGGAACTAAACCCGGCCTTTGTAAAGAATTGTTGTGTTCCTGTGCTGGCGTGCGCCTCCACCCCTCTGGGTCGGTGGTCCGAGCGAGCGTGTTGCCCAGAGAATTGACGCTCCAAAATCCTCTACGCGTACGTACACAGCCGCAGCCTCTCGCCGTCCGTCGAGATGCCCGCCCGCGCGTCCTACGTTACGCTTCATTATTGCAGCGCCCGCATCCGTTCCAGGCTTCCAGCTCTACCATGGTGCCGGCACCGACTAGCCTCCCAGAGGCACACGTGCCACGTGGAGGCCTGCGCAGCGTGGACCACGGGGAGGGCGGGGCGGGGACACGCAGCGTGGACCACCAGATCGGATGTGTACCCTAGAGGTAGTACTACGTAGTAGTAGCGCTGCCTAGACTTTGGACGATCCAGATCCATCCCCTGCGTGCCAGCCTCGTCAATCGCGAAACGGCGAAACATTACTCTATCAATGGCTGACCAGTCGTCGTGTTTTTCTCTTGAGGAAGTTGCTTGGTCATAACTCGTAAAGTTTTGTTATAAAAAAAATAACTCATAAAGTTAAGGGCATCAAATCAAAACCCAAAAGATGCGGATGATCCTAGTATATATATATACTCTGATTGTAGGTTGTTTATGAGTTTTATCTTAAGTCCAGTTTATCTAGTTTGGCCTTCACAAAAACTATCTAATTTTTTTATTAAATTTATAGGAAAAAAAGATACATCAACATCCGCAGTATTAAATAAATGTCTATCAAAATATATATTCCATGTTAATTTTGGAGTCCTTTTGGAACATGGGATTTTTACTAAAATCGTGAAGGAATTTCGCATAAATCAATTTAATTTGACAAGAAAAAAAACCAGGATTTACAGTTTTTTTATGTTCCAAAGGAGACCTTAGTTTGTGCAAATAAAATATGCACACAATAGAGACAATTAAGCAACTCATGTACTGTATGTACTAGTCTCTATCTCTACAACTAAAACATATGGATTGTCAACGTCTACCCGGCAGCACCAAAACCATCTTGCGATCCATGACTGTCTGAGCGCGGTAAAGGAAATTCCGGCAACCCCTGACATACGGATTGTCAACGTCTACCCGGCAGCACCAAAACCATCCTGTGATCTATGACTGTCCAAGCGCGGAAGAGGAAATTGCCGCGACCCCTGGACCCATCCGGGCGATTTTTTCACCTCCTCCCACGCACCATTTTCTGGGTTCCATCACCCCCGCAATAATCTCCCACGATCCTGGCAAAGATCAGCGCCCCTCTGGTTTTCCACCACGATCCTCGCAACCAAGCAGAAAGCCCCGTCTCCAGAAACGAAAAGGATATATGAAACGGAAAGGAAAGAAATCACTGGCCGCTGCAATCAATCGCACCATGTTTTTCCTGATCTCCTCAATCACGTGAATAGAAGGCGAAACCTGGACCCAATTAGTGGAGGAGGAGAACCTCGCCTGAAGCCCTGAACCATTGCCGTGGCGACCACATGTCCTCATGGATACGCATGCGGCGGCTATGTCATCACTGGCTCACCGCAAGGTTGCCTACACCATCGCCGGATGAAGGGACGTGCCTGCTGCTACGTCGTCGCTGCAGAGGTTGCCCATGCTGTCGCTGGACTGAATGGAGATGTACCTTGGCTGTGCTGCGGATCGTGGTCGCTTGTGCCGTCACCGAACTTGCATCCTTGCCTTGCTTAGGACGTGCATGAAGCGGCGTAGATGCAACAGATGCACAACTTCAGCTGCTCAGTCCTCATAGTCATCATTATTTGTGTTCTTAGTGTTGTCAGTACCTCCACTCCGCCCCCATGAACGCAACGAAGGTCTGGTCTCTGGAAGGGAGCTAGAAGGACCGGCGGCCAACAGGTCTGGTAATTTTTCGTTAGTCATATGTAACTTTTCATATGAGTTGTCTGACTATCCAGCATTTGTGAATGACCGCGGTGCTTTGTACTGATCAAAGTGTAGATGATACTAATGTGAGGTCTAACAAAGTAACATCTATCAGTCACGTAATTTTAAATAATCAGGAATACTTTACCTGGCTATTTGAAGAGAGATATCATCATTGTTGTGTTGTTGCTCGTAGGTACTGGCCGGGATCAAATAAATCAAACATGAGCATGCCATAATGCGCGTAAGCACTAAGCACTAGGCATCAACAGTCTCCATTGGTCTGTGATTTACCGTAGATTTAATTCTTGCATAATTTTTTAGTAAAGTTATATATAACCTTGCTGCTGACTGCTGTTGGTGGCGGCTGTGGCTGAAGCGGGGCATCGTAGAGTGCGCAGGGCTCTAGAGCAGGGCATCGACATTACTGTACACCAGAGGGCGTCAGTGGACAGGATCCTACATCTGGTATGGTGAGATCTGATCTCTCGGTCTTCTCTCCCTTTCACTCATCGCATGCAGGGCTCCGGTGTAGAGGGGGGCTTGTCATGACGTTGTTGAGGAGCAGCAAGGCAGAATCAAAATATCTAAAGCAAAATTTGATGCATCAGATATAGATATTTATTCAGGAGGAGTTAGATACGACTCTTTCACTTGGATGCAACAGCATGAAAATGGAACTGGACCCAGGTCCTAGATTCTTCTGTCGTCTTCAGCTCTCGTACACACCTGCTTCATTCATATAGGCACATTGCTTCTATCTTATTAACCAGCATAAATCTATTCTGATTCTTAATGGATCAAGCGCCATGCTTGCAACGAATGGACAAAGTGACAATATTGTGTGGTAAGTTTACCATCCTTCCCCTTTTGTCTCTTTTAAAAATATATCTGGCCAATTTCATGTTTCTCATATGTGCGGTTGTATCTTTTGTATTTTTTAAGATAATCACGGCTTCATTTGCAGCTAACAGGCCAACCATTCAGTAAGTAGCTAATCTATTGTTATGATATTCTCCTGTTATTTGGCCTAATTATAAGATGGCTTTTCTACAAATATAGTTTTTTACTATGCACTTAGTTATACATTATGTCTACATGAAATTAAAGTCAAAATGTCCTATAATTTGGAATTGAGGGAGTACACAAATAGTCTTTTCTACATTTTTTAAAAAAAACAAGTAAAAGAAACATAGGTCCTATGTCGATTAAGTTAGCACAATCTTGCAACTATTTTCAATACCCATGCAAAGTACTAATGATTGACCATCACTTTCTTTTGCCCCGTTTTTTTTCCATGCTTTGTCTTTTCTCAATTGTTTTTCTCTTTCCCACCTGTTGTCCTTCAAGTTGTTAGCCACTGGCTACTAGAACCATAGGTCCCATGTCGGTTATGTTAGCACATGCTTTGTGTCTGTTTATCATTAAATGTACTGCTTGTAAAACTGAAAAGTGTATAACAGGTTAATCATTGCTTTCTTTGTTCCCTATTGAGCTTCTAAAGTCTAAACGCAACATTCTTGTTAGCTCGTGACTGCAATGTTTATGCAAGTATCGTTTGAAGACGAACCTGTTAAGTAATTGTCCTATCATCTATCAAGTATACTATGTGGTTCTTGACCAATAAATTACTTAAGTAATCAATTGTGTTAGGCTTAGAGTTGTTTTTGGTAATAGTATAACACATGTCCAAATTTGAATTATCGTGAAATGATTTTGTTCTCGTTGCAACGCACGGACATGATCCCAGTATACTACTAATAAACAGAAAAAAAAGACGAAGGAAAGGTCCACACGCAATAATCTCCTGGGGTGCGTATTTCTTAACAATAATACAGTCCAAGGGGCAAGAAAAATATCATAGGTTTTCAGTTTATAAAAAAAAATAAACAAACAGATAGGGGCAAAAGCAGTTGGCACCAAAACGGTTGGAAACCCCTGCCCTCTTCCGGTGTTCCCCTATATACCTATAAATACCCTACACAGGCAAAGCTCCGAGCAACAACAGCTCGACGCAGCACCCATCTCTCCCTCCGTGCGTCATCAGTTCTTCACGTCCGCCACGAGCGGATCGTCAGTTACCGATCGGTCATGAGCTCGTGCCTCGACTCCATGAAGGCCTCGTCGCTCAGGAACAGCCTCCACCCGTCGGCGTTGGACGGCCGGTTCGACGTGCCGGCGGCGGCGGCCGAGGGGAAGCAAGTCGCGGTGTCACCGGACGACGACGACGGCACGCTGTCCCCGATCGTGGAGGGCCCCGACCGTGCCGTCATGACGGACGAGGAGGTGCGTGCCGTGCCGTGAGATGGGATGAGAGAGCCTATTCCTTTCTCTCTGTGTTTGACCTCAATTATTATTTATGATTACAATGATTGTTTTATTATACTGTATTCATGATTAAATATACGCCCTTTTTCGTTCTTGCCTACCGCGTGCAATTGAGAGGAGCCGATTTGATACTGCTTCCTGTCAGTCAGGCCTGTTGGTTTCGCTGAAATTTAATTGATGCTGATACTGATTTATTGTGAGAGGAAAATACTATTCCTTCGTTGCTGAAAACAGGGCAAAACGTTAGGTATAGGCCCATTGGTGACACCCCTCCAACTTTAACCCTGCTTCATTTTCAGTTAGTTCTCTTCAATCTCCTATGCTGGTTGCGTTGGATTCTGACAAATAATTCCACTTCTTTGACAAATAGTTCCAGCTGTGAAAGCTAAAGATAGAAATCCTACTTCAGATCTCGGATTTTTTGGATTTAGTCAGGTCATGGATCGAAAACCGCGCACTCGCGGGTCGAGTCAGGTCTAGTTCACATC
Organism: Saccharum spontaneum; assembly: GCA_022457205.1. Taxonomy (NCBI): domain Eukaryota; kingdom Viridiplantae; phylum Streptophyta; class Magnoliopsida; order Poales; family Poaceae; genus Saccharum; species Saccharum spontaneum. Next base: position 4,970,158 of record CM039604.1, read on the forward strand.
TAATTGAGAGCATTTCGTGGCATGGAATCTTTTGCTTTGACCCACGAGTAATGGGCACAAGAAGTGGAGCGGAGTAGGCACACAACAACAACAAAAAAAAACAAATTCCAGTGGTTTTCTTTCTAGTGTTTTGATCCATGTTTTGCTCAAGATTACTTCTTTGTCTAGTTTGATATAGAAGTTTCTCTTCTGATCCGAACGGTTTTGTCTTTCTTCAGGTAAACGACCTTTCTTCCTTTGAGTCAGGTATAAGTTGACGGAGGGCCGAAAGATCCGCCGAATAATGGACCAGAGGTGCTGGGCCAACACTTCGGGACTCGCCTGCAAGGAGCTAGGGAAGCCCATCGAACCACAAGAGCCACGGGAGATGAGCTGGGAGCCTTATATGGGTCAGCCCATGATGCAGGCAGAGCCAGGTGAGTGAGATGAGATAGTGTGTGCCTCTGCCTGCAGTTTTGAGTTTTTGATTGACGATTAGATTGACAATCTCATAGCGAATGTTTCTTGGTTTGGCATGGTGCTGCAGGCACCTGTGTTCTCGTCGCGTGCACCAAGTGCGTCGAGGCGGTCCATCGGTTCCAGTTCCAGCACGACAAGCTCCACCGCCGCAAGGGGAGGACGACGACGACGACGTTCCCCTACATGGCTGAGCCACCTTGTGATCTGCTCAAAGCGTGCCGCATCGACGGCGTCTGGAAGCCAGGCGAGGGAGCCGATGTAGGCGATGTCCTGACAAAGATACTGGAGATGGGGGGCGTGCCGGCGACGGCGACCGGCACCACCAATGCGCCAACTCCGGCACCGTGTTTCTTCCTGCCGCTGCGCTCGTGGCAGCAGCACAGGTGGGACGACGACGCCGCCGGCGGCGGACTTTCCCCGGAGCGCGTGGCGACGCTGCTGTACCACAACGGTCCCTGCATCGGGCTGCTGTGGGTTGTTTCGCCGTGGTACGACCGCGTCGACGCCGGCCGAGACAGCAGCCTGGTGTACACGACCACCGGCGAGTGCGGCCGGAGCGACGATGCCAGGCGTAAGAGCAAGGAACTCTACCCGGGTCAGGTGGGCTGGCACGCCGTCGTCTGCTTCGGCTACCGATTCCAGGGTGACCAGATGCATGTGCTGGTGCTGGACAATCACGATGCAACCGGCCCACGGCGTTGGATCCATGTCAAGGAGCTCCACACGCTCTACACCCTCAGCGTGTGCCGCCTGGATCTCGGTGATCAGATGGCTAGATCACACCAACACGCTCAGCGGATTTTTTATTTTTCTTTTTAGTACAGGATGTTTCGATTGTAGTATTCTTTGAGTCTGACACCTCTGTGTTGTGCTTGTTTGTATCACTAAACGATTTTGAAAGATCCGCCGGTACATTGCCGGCTTAATAATTAATATATACAACAAAATTTTTCTTTGAAACTATACCTATACTAGTGGAAATGCACGTGCGACATGCACGTGTCTATAAAAAATCTTTCATAAAAAAATAACAATTAAATTTCTAAAACCAATTATTTTAACTACAAAATCATATTTTTGCATAGACCATAACCATAAAGCCTGATTTTTCTAATGCATAGAAGCAACCTCAAACTCATATGCATAGACCTTAACATAAAGCCTTGTTTTTTTTAATGCATAGAAGCAGTCTCAAACTCATATCACCATTGTCCTAGTCACAAACTCATAAAAATTTACACAATCACTTGAATGTCATATGGAAGAATATTATTTCTAATGCATACAAGCATAACGAACTGATTTTTCTAATGTGGAGAAGCCGTCACAAACTCAAATCAATATTATTCTAGACCCAAAAAATAAACAATTACAATCATCTCTATCCTAACTGAAAATCAAGAATATTGATTTAGGCATTCATATATATTCAGGTGATTTTACTAAATGATATGGCATCCATGGCGATCTCAGTTGACGTGTCATTTATCCAGTGGTGTAGCCAGGATTTTTAGCTATGGTGGTTTTTTAACTTTTTTGGTCCATTGTCTAAATTTGGTTTAAACGCTATAAATTTAACATGACTGTACACAAGTATATAAATTATAAAATGCAATTAAGGAAAAAAGACATACGGAGTTCATAAAATAGATAAACAATATTACATACCCATAATAGTTGAAGAACAATATGTCAAAAAAAAGGATCAGTCAGTGTGTCTGTTGAAGGAATTAAGGGTAGTAACAACAAGTTATCTTCAACTTACTCCAAGTGCCATCTTCTTAAACTTGTTCATATACGAGAACTGCTTCGGCCTCAACCGAACAACTTCTCTGACATTTGAAGACTTATCAGCATTCTTGAGCCAAGGATGCTCTGTTTTTTTTTTACATGAGGAGAAAGTTCTCATACTTCAGTACGCAACATTCTTAAACCACCTTATTTTTTCAATAATGGCAATAACAACTTCTTAATGAAAAATGGGCTTAGGCACGTTTGCAAAAATGGCAATAACAGTATAGCACATCAGAATATATGAAATTCCTTGTGCTTTTTTCTATGAACGGATGCAGTCTGTCCTTTCCATTTGGTTTTCAGTAAACTTAAGATTGGACTGAAGGCTACTAAGTATTAACAAAGGACATGCTTTGCTGTCAACCGTGTACAAGGATCTGGGTCAAGCATCTTCTTGACAAGACCCTTTGCACTTTGGGAGACCTTGGGCCATGGATCCCTCTGTAAGTTAATTACTCCCCGGAGTATCGACTGTGCAATTTTCTCATCAGAGTATGCAATCGCTGAAACAAACAACATTGCATCAGTAGTTCATGACTCCTGAATCCTGATCGCTGAATGGACTATGAGAATGAAAACTGAAAAGCGAGCAGCATTCACCTCCCCAGCACGGAGGAATCCGCAGACAAGGATGTGCAGGATGACGCCACACACGTTGTGCATCACTCCGTTGTCCGTTGTCGTGGCAAAGCTGCATATCGGATTTGTACATGACAAGGCAGGAACAGTGTTGCCGTGAGACGTTGGAGAATTCATGCGGCCTCGGGGCCCTCGGCTGGTCATGGACGACGGACGGTTAGTGGTTACCTGCACGACCTCTCGACGATGGTACGAACGAGCCGGGGTCCGGAGACGAAGAAGCGCAGGATAGATGGCGGGCCAGGCAGGCGGTGGTCGTGATGATCACCGTGAGAGCAGGGCTACTGTTGCACCGCCGTCTTGGCCCCGGCCGCCGCCGCGGAGCATGAGGGCACGGCCGCCTCAAAGTCGCAGGCCGATGGGAGGATGATTGGTGGCGCTTGGAAACAGACGGATCACGCATAGGAAAGGAACTTGAAGACGGGTAGAGGCGGGTGGGTAGGAAATTCGATCGGTGAAAAAAAAACGTGGCTCGGAGCGTCCACCACACATAAACACGTTTAAACGTTTACAAGTTTTTCGGTTCGGTCCGTTTGTCAGATTAGGACGTAAGATTTAGATGCGTTAGATTTGATTTTAATGTACATTTAAGGAACCAGAGTCTAGGTGGGTAGAAAATATTAGAGTGAGAGTTTGTTTTCAATTCCTTCGCTCTTCTATAATATAGATATATCTATATTTATATTCTATAATATATATATCTCATATTTTCAAACCCCACGGTAAGTGCAGCTCTCTAGTGCTGGTTCAAAGTTTCAAACCGAACCATGCTAGCGGGCCCCTTTGCTACAGTGTCAGAATCGATTAAGGCTCTATTTGGTTTCTTTAGTCGCTGGACTAAAGTTTAGTCATCCTTTGGAAACTAAAGGGACTAAACTACTTTAGTCCTTTTCTTTAATAAAGAACAGGCGGGGGGTTTTGGCCCCTACTGGATTGGTTAATTAGAGGTTAAAAGCATAGAGGAAGTAACAAAGGAAAAGAAAAGAAAACAAGGCCACAAGTTACTTTAGTCATCTTTTAGTCACCATGTTTGGTATTTTAGAGGTTAAAAGTGACTAAAAGGTGGTGACTAAACTTTACTCATCCCAAATCAAACAGGCCCATAGTCGAGCGCGGTCGATGGCTACAACATTGAGTTCGTTGGTAGGCTAGTCTCACCATAGAGTAAAAACAATAGAAAGATAATGTTTTCTCTTGACTTTTGCTGCCTCCATGTGCATGTGTGATACTCTCTGGTTAGTTTATTCGTTCCCACTGGCCATGAGTCCATTTATGGCCCCGTTTGACAGGGCTTCTTCACTGGCTTCAGGAGCCGTTTGGAGCCGTTTTCTGTCAAATGGGGTAAAGTGAAATGGCTTCACTGGTGAAGCCCCCTAAAAACATGCTCTCACAATGATTTGAGGTGGGATGAAGCCAAAAAAAAAAGTGGCTTCTCCCGGCTCCTCCTCCAGGCTCCTAAAAACATGCTCTCACAGGGAAGCCGTTTTGCTAAACAATTTACCAAAACAGATTCAACTCTACTGATGGAGCTGTTCGTGGAGCTGAAGCAAAAGAAATAGCTTCACTAACGAAGTGAAGCCCTGCCAAACGGGGTCTATGTTTGAGATGCGAACCAAGAACTCATTTCTCTCGATTCGATAGCTGCAATGTCTAAATCGAACTTTACTCTCTCTCTCTTCCCACGGTTCGATTTGCTTTTACACTGGAGCTGCTCTAAGTTACTAATGCCAAATCGGGTATAATTACTATTTTTAATATATAAGAAACATACAAGGTATGCATATATTGTTATTTGTTCTGTCGTTCCACCATCTTATAGTTCAATCTATTTTTTTAGTTTTTTATTGAACTCTTTTGATAAGCTTTGATGCAAGAACACGTAAGTCTAACTTTGTATACTAATTGTCTTGTCCTAACTCACTTCAGTTTGGCGGTGTAGGAGGCTAGTATAGAAGAAAATAATATGAACCCTAATGTGGTACATGGGGGCAGGCGCCCCCTCTTGAGCTAGATGAACCATAATGTTTACTTATTAGATGAGCTAAGATATGGAGTACACACTAAGGACAATCCTAACCCAAAAACTATAGGCCTCTAATGGGGCTAAACCTGCCCCTCTCCATAGCATATGAGACAATTCCCCTAAGACCCAACCCTCTCCCGATGTCGGTTGTTTGACCTTCTCCAACACCCCATAGCATATGAGACAATTCCCTTGAGACCCAACTCTCTCCCCATGTCGACTGGACGAACCATAATGTTCACTAATTAGATGAGCTTAACATTCAGAGTACACACTAAGGACAGTCTTAACTAAAAAACTATAGGCCTGCTAATGGGGCTAAACCCGCCCCTCTCCATAGCATATGAGACAATCCCCTAAGAACCAACCCTCTCTCCATGTCGACCGTTCGACCTTCTCCAACGCCCCATAGCATTTGAGACAATTCCCCTGAGACCCAACTCTCTCCCAGCCCCATGTCGACCACCCGACCTTCTCCAACACAGGATCCTTGGCCGCTTGAGCCCGCCCCTCCTGGAACGCGCGACTACCAACATGGCCACCATGGTCCTGGAGATCATCCCGACCAGGGACGCCGCCGCTAGGGGCGCACACGACGGGGACCTTGCTGATGCTAGTGTTGGAGAAGGTGCCTGTGGCCAAGGATCCTCTCCTCTTAATCTTGATCTTTTGGCAAGATTGGAAAAAACGCTCTCCAACAATTTCTTATCTCAACTCTCAATCTTTCCACACTTGTCAAAATCGATCTAACCGTGCGGAAATATAAGCGCGCGTATCAATTGGCTAATCTAGAGGTGGAAGAACGTAAAGAAGAATAAGGAGTAAGGATATGGCTCACAATATAAATATAACAGAGAGAAAGAGAGTATAAAAGTGGTTGGGGTGATTTGAGAATAATACGAGATTCTTATACAAAGTTGTCTCCCATAGGAGCGAGATTTTGAATACGGATATAGTAACCCAACAAATGTGCTACCAACATTTGTCAGCCACTTGAAAACCTTATTTATTTACCAATTTTTTTAACTAATGGATATGCTCTAATATTTCAACTATGCACAAAAATGACCAACAACTAGTAGTAGACCTCAAATACGGGCGGCTGCTACTGCATCGCACGGCTGTCCCGTCGTCCGACCACGACGACATTCCCGGCCGCATCAGCGTCCACGATCACTTCATCCCCAGCCTTGATCCCCCCGTCGAGCACCTTGTCGGCGAGGGTGTCCTCCAGCATCCTCACGACGGCCCTCCTCAGCGGCCTCGCACCGTAGCACGGATCGAAACCTTCCTCCACCACAAGGTCCATGAACCGCTCCGTCACCCGCAGCTCCATCCCCATGTCGTCCCTGACCCGGGCGGCGACGTCGCTCACCATGACGGCGGCGATCTCCCTGGCGTCGAGCCTGGTCAGCGGCCTGAACACGATCGTCTCGTCCAGCCGGTTCAGGAACTCGGGCCGGAAGTAGCGCTTCATCTCCTCTTCCACCACCTCCTTACTGCTGCTTCCATCTCCGCTGCCGCCGCCGATGTTGGACGTCATGATGATGAGCGTGTTGCTGAAGTCCACCGTCCTCCCCATACCGTCCGTCAGCCGGCCGTCGTCCAGGACCTGCAGCAAGACGTTCATCACCTCCGGGTGCGCCTTCTCGACCTCGTCGAGGAGGACGAGCGTGTGCGGCCGCCGGCGCACGGCCTCCGTCAGCTGCCCGCCCTCGCCGTGCCCGACGTAGCCCGGGGGCGCGCCGAGCAGCTTCGCCACCGCGTGCTTCTCCATCAGCTCGCTCATGTCCAGCCGCACCATGGCGTCCTCCGAGCCGTAGTAGTAGGCCGCCAGCGCCTTCGCCAGCTCCGACTTGCCGACGCCCGTCGGGCCGGCGAACACGAAGCTCGCGATCGGCCGGCGCGGGTCGCTCAGCCCGACGCGGGCGCGCCGGATCGCGCGGCTTACCGCCGTCACGGCCTCGTGCTGGCCGATGATGCGCCCGTGCAGGGCCTCCTCCATCCTCAGCAGCTTGGTGGTCTCGTCGGTGGAGACTTCGTGGACGGGCACGCCGGTCCAGAGCGAGACGATGTGGCGGATGTCTTCCTTGGTGACCACTGGCACCGCGGACATGCCAGGACTCACCTCGTCGTTGCCGATCAGGGTTGTCATCTGGGACTTGAGCTCCAGTTCACGATCGCGAAGCTCCTTCGCCTGGTTGCATTCAGATGATCAAGATGTTAATCGCACCTTACAACGTGTGCACGAGATGCCAAAGGAAATGATGCCGTCAAGCAATGAATCTGTATATATGGTTACCCTTTTAAAGTTCTCGCTGAGGATTGCATCAGACTTCTCCTTCACGATGTTCTTGATCTCTGTTTCAAAATCTCCAAGTTCCTTAGGTAGCTTCGGCTGTGTGGATCATTTCAACTGAGATTTTGTAAAAAATGCATGTGAAAATTGGGGATGAAAGTTACATTTCTGAGTTTGTTGTACCTGGGCATGTCGTAATCTGACTAGGGAACCTGCTTCGTCAATTAAGTCAATCGCCTTATCTGGAAGAAAGCGACCACTGCAAGCAAAAAGCAATAGTCAAATTATGAAACCTACAACTGAGAAATATACAGGTATAGATTAACCTGTGAGGAGGATCTGAGTAGTGAGTACAGATCTTTACCCACCTCCAAACAGGCACTTATCAACACCTCATTAAGTCAAAAGTACACCTAGCAACTAGCATATCAGTATGGGGAAAATACGGTGTAAAGTTTACTTCATATTTATTTAACTAAATAGATGTGAAGTTTTGCGATCAATTTTTTTTCAATGTCATCAAAATTTAGTGTTCAAAGTACTCGAAGAACATTCACGGAAAGGACACAGAACAATGGCTGATAACATAGGTCCACCTTCCTTGATCACAGACCTGATGTACTTATGCGAAAGCTCGGCAGCTGCACTTAGTGCTTCATCCGCGTATTGTACTCTATGATGAGTTTCATATCGCTCTCTAAGCCCTTTTAGAATTTCTGTGGCTTCATCAACCGTTGGCTCTGGAACCTTCACCTGTCGGAAACGCCTTTCCAATGCTGGATCTTTCTCAATATGTTTCATGTATTCATCAGTTGTAGTGGCTCCGATACACTGACAAGTGACAACATCGATGTCAGAAAGAGATCCTTAGCGCATAAAAAAAATAAAAAAAAAAGCTGATCAAACATAATTCCAATATAGGAATTACAACGTGATATACTGACCTGAAGTTCACCTCTTGCTAGTGCTGGCTTCAAAATGTTGGCAGCATCAATAGCACCTTCTACTGCTGCTCCTGCTCCTACTAGGGTGTGAACTTCATCGAGGAATAGTATTATGTTGCCACACTGCTTGATTTCTTGCAAAAGATTCTTCAATCTTTCTTCAAACTCTCCACGGTATTTTGTTCCAGCTAGAAAGCATCCCATATCGACAGAGATAACCTGTTATTAATAAGTGTTGGAAACATGAATTAACTACCGACCACTCTTCATAGTAGTATACAGGGCAGCTCAAATAAAGGAAAATAAAATTAGCATAGATATTGGCCATGTATCATGTTTTATTGTATTTTTGGACAATTTGTGTAGAACAATGAATTAGTGTATTAACTGAATATTTCTTCAATGAAATTCATCCAGGGATGTTCAAAATTACCTAGTGATCAACTGATCTTACAGTCAAATGCTCATTATTAAAACAAAGGTCTAAATTTCCGATCTGAACAGCAAAAACAAGAAGAAGAAAAACAACATCGCAGCAACTGATAAATCTAACTGACATAAAAAGGTACTTTTTCACATACATTTAGGCATTTGGCTTTCATATAAAATGGTTAATATTTGCAGGTTTACAACAAATTCAGCTGGCAACGAGCCAAAGGCTCGATTGGTCAGTAGCTTGAGCCAAAGGCCGGCACTGCCACCCCAGGTTCGAACCCAGTGGCCCGCAGTATTTCAGTGCGCACTGTGCATAGGAATGGGGAGAAAACTCCTCAGTTTAAAAAAAACAAATTCAGCTGTACCAAATTAACAGTCAAATAGAATCAAGACAAAACAAATCACAAAAGCTGCCTTAAAGAACCAAGAGAAAGACCTTTTTCCCTTGCATTGTTTCTGGAACATCCCCCATGGCAATGAGCTGGCCAAGGCCTTCAACTACTGCTGTTTTTCCAACACCTGGCTCCCCAATCAGGCAGGGGTTGTTCTTCCCCTTTCTGCTTAAAATTTGTACAACTTGATCAATCTGTGTTTGTCTTCCGACAACAGGATCTAACTTTCCCTACAGTACATCATGTACAGCATGATCAGTTTTTACTCGTTATTGTCCCACAACAGTACAGTACTGTAGCTAGTAAGTCCAGAACAGTACCTTAATAGCTAATGTTGTTAAATCAGTTCCGTATTCATCAAGTGTGGGTGTGGACATCTTGTTTTTTGTCTCAGCAGAAGTTTTACTGCTTCGTGTTTCCAAAGAAGCATCACTGCTTCGAATTTTCACATGAGACTCGCTGCTTCCTCTCCCAACTCTACCATCGATTATTTGGAAAACCTGAGATGCAGATAAGTTTATGACCATCAATCAACTAAGCATAAATATGTAATCAAGAGTGTGAATTTGCCTTCGCTAGAGGCAGAGACTTTATTTGAATATAGTTTACCTCATTGAGTATGAGGTCCAAGAGCAAAATACAAATGCATTGTAAAATGTGGCTCCACAGGACTTGGCTGATTCCAGCCTTGAACGCTAAGCGTTGTGTTTCCTCTTGTGCAAGCGCGAAAATGTTCTTAACTTCCCCGGTGAAACTGCTGAGAGTTGCCCTGGTGATGAAACGAGCATTCTTTTGTTCTCTGTGTCTTCTGGGAAACATCGATTTGGAACCAAGTACAGGTGTCACTGCAGGACTATGCACTGCTCGTAGACAACCAAATGCTTGTGTCTTGGTTCCATGATTTTGAGCCATGGAAACTATTGAGGAAGGCCTCCTAGTGCTCTGGCACCTCCAATTGGTTTTGCTACCTCCAGCTGACGATGGGAGAGAAGCGGATCTATGTAAGGTTCCTGCCATGATTGCAAATGCAGCCCCATAGCCTGTTCATGACAGATGATTAAGTTAAGAGATAAGCATTCTAGATGTTTCTTCTAGGTGCGCATCATTTGAAAATGGGCATGATAACATTTATAACTTTTTGCAGAACAGTTTTGAAGTTGACAAATTCATCTAGCCATAGCAGGTCTAGCTGAACTTAAGCTCTTATCTGAATTCACCAGATATAAATGCATGACAGGAAACAAGGATCCCTGAAACCCACAGAACACCACGCATTCACGCACAATGTGTATCATGATGAGACACTACAGGAACTAACCACCATACAGACTGGATGAATCAGACCAAAAAAACATTGGCATAAGTGGCATAAGAAGCTTATGTGTTTTGACGCACCTGCGACCCTTGCAACATGTGCCGTGCTTATGTCAGGGCGGACGGCGACATGGACAGGAGGTAGCTTGAGTGGAAGTGGAGTAGGGGGGCACAGTAAGACCATTGCTGCAAATGAATGTGTTGCCTGTGTATGACAGGGACAGATCGATGATTAGAGTAAGAAGAAGAAGAAGACACTGTATATTTCCCCCAATATCGAAACTGAATACGGGTTTGTAACACATAATAATAAGTTTATGTAATAAAGGTTACAAACTATCTTGTACAGGCTTTTGTTTGAGGCTTTGAGCTCAACTTTTAGCCACAGGTGACAGGTTAAAAGGTACTTACTCCGTTCCAAGTTATAAAACGTTTTGGCTTTTCTACGTACATTACTTTTGCTATGTAAACATAGTGTATATCTAAGTACATGGCAAAAGTCATAAATCTAGAAAAGTCAAAACGTCTTATAATTTGGAACGGATTGAGTACATAATAATGTTCGGGTAATTTCAGAAGAATCCTGCTGGAACCATGCATGATTTTGGCTGTAATATCCACTAATTCAAAACAGGCCTAAAAGCACCGTCTTAGCTGACTAATGGCATGTCAAAACAAACCCAACATTGCATGTTTCATTTTACCAGATTCTTCACGCCATCACAAATTCGGCTAGGAAAGTGATTAATCATTGGCTTGGTTCAGCTAAGCAGAACGATTACTGTTAGGCCATGGATGATCGATCAGTGGCTACGAAGCGAGCACTGAAACTGAACACAAATACACACAACCCCAAGCAAGCACTCGCACTCGGCGGCGTGGAGGCAACCGTGTAGGTACCTGCTGGCGGCTGCTGTGACGTGGCCACGGCGGCGGCGGCGGCGCGGAGGACTAGGTCGTCGAAAGCTGGGCGCAGGATCAAAGGTGCGGCTGCCGGAGGGTGAGCCGCTGATGCCGATCGAGGCGGCGGCGGGCGGAGGCAGGAGCTAGCGCGAAAGGAAAGCTCGTCCGCGCGAAGCCGAGGTGTATATATATATACCTAATAATAATAATAAAGTGGTAAAATTTTTCACCCCTATTTTTTTTTTGTCCCGCCCCCTCTCATCCTATTTGATATGGTTTTCGAGTAACCTGTAGGAGTCCTAATCCAAATAACGTTTTTATTTTCCAGTTTTTTCTCCCCCTGATTTTAGATTCTCCCCTTAATTTTGGTCCGGCACTTTTTTTTTTTTTTGCCCAAACGTCTGCCTACATATAACATCACACGTACGGGTCCTAGACCTATTCGGTTCACGTACACCAGGTGGCCAACTATTTACGTGACCAATGTTTATCTGTCGTGCCTCAAGAACCACGTCTAGGTATTTGCCTTATATTGATCCGCACAAAACGTGCTGCAGCCGGACTCCCAACTCAACACATGACGTCAACCCAAAGTCCAGGAATTACTGGACAGTCCAGACATGTCCGTGGTGTACAGAGAATTTATTTACTCAGCACGATCCGAATGTCTGGCATCAGCAACTTGTGCATCCAAATCTGCACACCCTGCTAGCTAGCTTCTCTTGATGTGCTCAAATTCGTTCTATCTTCTTGCATGTATCTATGCAACAGTTATCTGCCTACTTGCTGAGTTGTTGTAACCAAAATCACAACTAGAAGAAAATCTATCTATCCCTAATAATAAAGAGGTAAAATTTCAGACTCATTTTTATTCGTCCATCCATTTATTTGGTCCGTCTTCCTTTAACTACCGGACGATGAAGATGTTTTTCTATCTAGACTCATATATATAACCCGTGCTCATATAGAAATCATAATCTAAATAGAATATGTTTATACTTGCCTCCTTTCGTTTCCTCCGAATTTCTTTTTAGTCCAGGTTCAAATTCTTTTTTCAGTTCGGTTTCTGTCCGTTTGGACTCTCAAGAAAAAACGACTCCTGTTGCAACTCATATATATAGAGAGAGATATAGGGTAGTTGGTCTTTTCTGTAAATAAAGTTGAGATTCAATCTGAGGTGAATTCCCTAAACCGAAATCTATTTTCCTATTCGGCCAACCGTGCATGCATGCAAATATTGCAGGTCTCGTAATCTCCGTTTTATACATGCATGTATAGATACATGCAAAGAATACTCACGCTCAGCTCATATAAGTCCACACGTTTCCTTTTGTTATCTTCTTTTTTCTATTGTTCTGAAAACCAGCAGACAGCAGACTCAATCTTCTGTTGTATATACATGGTACCCCATACATTACGGAGAAGAATATATGGTTAGAAAATTAGATTTGCATAATTTATTTTTCATCAGTTGCACATTTGAGAATAGGAGACGGAGATGTTTTGAAATCAGACTCCGTATCGCGCCGTACTTTTTTTTCTGCCTCCTCCGAATTCCTTTTCCAGTCTGGGTTCGAATTCCATTTTCAACTTGGTTCCGTCTATTTGGACTCTAAAAAAACCACTCTCATTGCAACGCACGGGCATATTTGCTAGTATACCTAATAAAGAGGCAAAATTTCTCACCTCTTTTTTTTGTCCGTCCATTTTCTTGGTCCGTATCCTCTAACTAACGGACAATGGAGAGTTTCTTCCGCCCGGACTTATATATATAACTCGTGCTCATACGATTTAGAATAACTTTTATCTAGCACGATATGAAGTCCGATTAAAAAAACTAAATGAATATGGACATTAATTAACAGACAAAAAGCAAATCTATATCTATACCTAATAATGAAGAGGCAAAATTTCAGGCTCTTTTTTTCGTCCATCCATTTGTTTGGTCCGTCTACCTTTAACTACCGAACGATGGAGAGTTTTTTCTTTCGTATCTAGACTTATATATATAACCCGTGGTCATACGAGTTAGAATAGCTCTTGTCTAGCATGAGGCAGAGTTCGATTCCAAAATATATTGGATCCGTGCTCATATGTGTTAGAAGAACTCGCGTCCAACGATGATACGGAGAGGTGAAATTTCTCATCCCCTCATTTTGGTTTCTCTCCTCCTTAATTTTGGTCCGGCCCTTGGGTAAATTGTCCCGGCAAAACACGGCCATGTATGCATGCCCAGAATATGACGAGATGTGTCCTATTCTATGTCCTATTTGGCAGAGGAATACGAACACGACCCGCACATCCGTACATAAAAACGTTGTCGGGCCATCCCTGGCTTTCAATTTGTGCATCCCATGCAGTAGTATATATGTACTGCACACGTAAGTGGCCAGGACAACGTCGTACCAAGCTCCAGCCGCTATGTCGAGGTCTCGTCGTCGTACCAAGCTCCGCAACGACGACGAGGAGGACGGCAGCGCGTCGTCAACCAAGTTCACCGAGACAGCCACCGGGTGGCACATGCTCAAGGTCTCGGCGTCGCCAAGCGCCTGAAATCATGCCCGTTCATCGTCGGAGGGCACGCCTGGTGCATCGCCTAATTCCCCAATGGTGTCACCGAGGACACCGCCGACTGCATCTCTTTCGCCCTACGTCTTGAAGATCATTGTGCCGGGACCGGGAGAGAGGCCGTCATGGTACGGACTACGTTCAGCCTGCTCGGCGTGGCCGGAGGTCCGGCACCATCTCTCACCGTATCATGTGGTGTATGGACCTTCTCGAGAATAGGCCAGTCATGTTGCCACACACGGTTCATGGAGCGGAAGGAATTCGAGTCGTCTTACGTGAAAGACCACGAGTTCTGCATAATTAAGGTGTGACGTGACAGTCTTGTCCGCAGGTGCGCCGCCGCCACCGGACCTGCGCCGGCAATTCGGCGACCTCCTCACCAGCGGGGATTGGGCGGACGTGACGCTGGACGTCGGCAGCGAGTCTATCTATACTCAATAATAAAGAGGTTATGTTTTTCCCCAACCTGTTTTTTTCTCTAATCTATATCTAATATTAAATTTATACTTAATTTTTTCTTTATTCTTTTTTGTCCATCTCTCCCTAATATATGGAGGTCGACATATATATAGAGTAGAAAACAAAAGTTCTGATATTATTATGAGTAATTTGTTTTTGCCTAACGACTGAGAAAAAATATTAAGATTGTTTTTTTTCCAGTAACATTAGATAGTTCTTTTATCCCGTTACAACGCATGGGCATATTTACTAGTTAATAAATAAAATAGGAAAGCACCTTTACGGACAGAGTTCCGGCCGCCAGAAAGGAAGTCCGACGGGAGCTCTTAGCTCATGTACGTACCTTTTGTGTTGTCCTTATTATTTTATATTTCTTTTTGAATACACAGTAGATCGACAAGAGCTATGACCCATGTACAAGAGAAGCAAATTGAGAATAAATTAACATGATCATATACTAATCAAACCATATGAACCTGCCGGTGCTACCTCTCGGTAACACGGTCGCTGGAGTTGGGCTTCCGTCGTGCCACTGGATCGAGCCATCGGCCTGATGCAATACACGCACGAGCGGCCACCCTGCCGCACCACTTGTCCGCCCTGAGCCGACCACGCCACGCTGTGCCGCCTGAACTGCCACCTCGTCCGTGCGCCGTGTATATTAGGTATAGATAAAGATATTTAGGTCATGCTTGGTGTCACTCTGGCTTCGGCTCGGCGGCAGCAGAGCCACAACATATGGCGATGGAAGGAGGACCGCTTCTGCGTGGCGGAGGAGCCAAAACCCTTTTTGCGTAAGGAGGCGAAGTTGTCCTTGGTGCCTCTCTGCCGCTCCGGCTCCGGCTTCAGAAAGCAAAGGTTGGGGAGGAAGGATATGATTAGAAGCGGACGGTTAAGCGCAAAATTACTCAATCCTCCTGCGCCCCTTAGATCAACATCCTGATTCAAAGTTTCTAAGTTTGCACTGATAATCCGGTTTCCACCTGATACGTTACCTTAGGTAAAACGCCCAGATCTTGCAGACCGGGGGATGCCATAAAAAGCACCATGCCTTAGGCTAGACCCAAGAATGCATTAAGCCCATGTTCCCAGAAAACGTTTACTACTAGTTCCTTCTCCATATGACGTCCACATGATCATCGAGTTATCAAATTTAATACAACGGGGTACCAATTCCAGCTCTTGGAGAAACAAGTCCCAACACATTCCAAACTCAGGAGGACTAAACTATTTATCCGACTGTGACACGTCCTACAGTCCATTAGTCCATCCAGAAACAGATGGTACACAGGTTGTGCAAAAATGGTGCACTCTGTTCGCACAAACAACCGGTACAAGGAGCCGCTTCAGCCGCAATCAGTAATCATCGCCTCTGGAAATGACCTCTTTGCAGGTTGGCCGCAGTAAGATGGTGTGCTCAAACTGCGAGACGTAGCTCCCTCTCACGTCACACAGGGGAGGATACGGCTGCCAACAGAGAAAAACGGTGAATAGACATGTTAGTGACAAGGTTAGGTTTGTGAGGTTTGGACAAAGGCGCAGAGAACAAGCGATACACCAACCTGAATGATGCCATTATCACATAGATTTTTCAGAGCCATGAGATACTTGGTCTCACCAAGGCGGTCCAAGTACCGGCGGCAAAAGGCGAGCGTTCCAAAGTTGTTGTTGATGGTCCCAAGTAGTTGCTTGGCCTTTGCTAACCGCAAAGGCACATGTCCAACATCAAAGTTCTTCATGTAATGACTGCATTCCAAGTCCTCCCTGACAAATCCCTTTCCTGCAAACATCATGAAACTCATCAAGTGTGTGCACTGTGCAAGTCTTTAAGGACTTAAACATGTGCAAGTACGGACAAGAAATTTATGTTGTGCAGCTAAGGGTCATCCTATTATATTTAAATAAGTGAAGTGCGTTTTTTTTTTTGGGGGGGGGGGGCAAAACAGTTGGACATAACATAGCAAGTAACATACCCGTAGATCCAAAAGTTTCAATGGCATAAAACTCCCCTTCCTCCATTTTTGTTTGTTCTCCACCTTTCACTATTGGAACAGATTTCCCAGCATGGATTTGATATGGTCCAATGCTATGTCCATTGAGATTCCGAACACTTTTAACTGTCACACAAGCATCAAAGTAGTTTGAGTTATCATTCATTTTTCACTATACATTATTTTCGCACAGCAGAAAATCAGAAGCTGTGTATGACACTGACTACTTTACATTACCCTGGAAAACTTTCCCATTGATTTCAACCTCATATGACTCCATAACTTCTTGGATTGCAGCACCAATATCACCAAGCCGTGCATCTATTCCAGCTTCCTGAAATGAAGTAATAATCAAACCATTTGGATGTTCAACGTGTGCATGCTACAACAGAGTCAGACAACCATGGTCATTAACAGGACAGGAGAAATTAAATTAGGCAGACAAATTATATAGTATTGGCTAGAGATGTCAATCCATACAATATTTGCCTAGTGGGAATCAGTATTCTAATGAACACATGAACATGATGCACTTGAGAAACATCTCAGTTCGGTACAATCAAACAGATCACTACAGGAAAAGGAAGCCTACAGAGTGCAGAGAAAAACGTCGAAATTACCTTGATCCCTGTATTTGTGGCATCTCTCGTTGCTTGAAGCAATGGATCGAACATAGGATTGAATGCAACAGTAAATGCACAATCAACAATGTACCCTAGAACAAATATCAAGTCAGCGTTTGCAATTAAAAAAAAGTAGTCACATCAACAAACCAAAGACAATAAAATAAAGCAAAATCATTGACAGACCATCTATATGTGTTCCAAAATCCAGCTTCATCACATCATCATATTGTAGCACAGTTTTGTCACCCGCATTTGGAGTCCAGTGAGCTGCAACCCTAAGAATTGCATTTTTCTTCCATCAAATCTTGAACCGAATGAAAAGTTGGAAACACATCTAAGCATACCAAATTAACAGAAACACTATAAAAGAATGCCATACCAATTCAAGGAGCATCCAGTCGGAAAAGCAATGCCAGCTTGCAGTCCATTCTCCTTGATAAGTTTCCGGACCATGTTTTCCAATGTTTCACATAGATCAACCATTAACATTCCAGGCTTTATGATGCTCCTCATATATTTCCGCACCTAGCAAATAAGAATATACATACGTTGTAGAATTGCAACCAAAATATAGAATAAAAGTTGTGCTGCACATAAATTAGAGGGGTATACTTCAAACCTGTCTGTGAACTTCTGCAGCTCGTCGAACAGAGTTGTACATTGGTTTTTGCAGTCGTTCCAGCTCCCTCTTTTCCTCACTAGTTGTTCTCCACAAATTACTGAATAACAATTGTGTATAGATTTGTAAGAGTTACTGGTAGTTCATTATATTAGTTCATAACTGGCGGTGCTTAACAAGATGGAGAAAATCATTTTCCCCCCAATACATAGGATAATTTAATTCAATAGAACTTCAGCTACTGGTAATAGACTTGCACTTACTCATCCTTATATTGTTGGATTTCACCCTCAGGAAATTCTCCTGATGGGAAAAGCTCATCAACAGGTATGGATGGAGGATCTGTCTGTTGAAGGGGGTCCTTCTTCTTTCTACAGAAGAGATGAAAAATCCTTGTGAAATGAAACAGGACAAACAATAAAAGTATGGTTCAACTCAACAGCAGAACTTACTTGGATTTGTTTTTCTTCTTTTTCTTCTTCACAGCTCCTGAAGAATACCCATTTCAAAAGACAGATGTTAGACTAACCCCACCTCAAATGCTAGATATTACAGAATAACCTTCAGCTTTTATAGGAAAAATTTGGCAAGGTTGTCACCTGGTGCTCCATCTTGAGATGGACCATCAGCTTGTGCTTCATCATCATCATCCTCTGGTGGTGAGGGCTGAGCTGCAAGAACAGAATTATTGCTGTTTGCAGCTTTGTCTTTAATCAGATTATCCTGCAAAAGAAAAATGGATGTTGATTGGTATGAAAAAAAAATACAGCAAACCAAAGCATGAGAAATGTGCCATATAAGAATCCATGATCCATACAATAAAGTTTTTATCACTTGTTCAAGTCTTCTAATCATTTCTGAACTGGAAAATCTACCCACCTCATCTAGTTAAAAGTCTAGTGACCATTCTTAGGACAATTTCGTCCATTACTTACAAGTGACTTCAGACAAAGCATAATTGAAACATGGAACAAATGAAGAGGCTAATATTGCATTAAACACGTGAGTATGTAAGACAATGACCAGTTATCATGACTAGAACAGGACCACCTCCGCAAACGAAATACTCCTCCAGTTCTCAAATAGATGCCAAAGAAAATATGCTCAACTTTGTGCAGAACAATACTACTGTCTAGTGATTCATTTCATGGGCCATGGAAAAACAAAGGAACTGCTGCAGCTAATTACTTTTGTTTCATCATTTTGTCCAACATGAAGTGCCTCCATCTCTTTGGTTGTTGCATCAACCGCAGCCATTTTGTATATTCCTAAAGCAGGTTCAAACCTGAATACGAAGGATAAACAAAACCGTAAGACCCAATATATCTCAGGATAAACTACATTTCAGATAAATGTATATCCATTATAAAGCAGGGCAGACCCAGTGCCAGAGGCTCCCACACGAGTGGGGTCTGAGGAAGGGAATAACTGAAGCAAAGTCTTACCCCCGCAGAAATTCTGCAGAGAGACGGCTTCGAACCCAGGACCTGGTGACTCGGCGAGCTAGCACTCACCAACTGCACCAGGTCTGCCCTTCTATCCATTATAAAGCAAATGAGTATTAATGTGTTATCTCAGCCATTCACAAGTGTCTAACAGAAACTTGACACATTCATAAATGATAAAGCCATTGATAACAAATAATATCATATTTGAATTACTGCATTTGCTCATTAAACTCAGTAAGTGAATTGCACGATTTAGAGTCAGGTCAAGAATGCTCATTAAACATAATTATGCACAAATTGTTCAATGCAGTGGCATTTAGTTACATGTATACACCACAAGTGAACTATCTGTGCCATGTATGTTCTTGTGCAGTCAACCTAGCAACAGTACGAAAATCTTTATTGAATTCCTTTTTCTCCTATTTGTTGGTTTACCTAGGAAATTTGGCCATTAGCTTGCAAGATAGACAGAGATTACGCAGTGATATCACTTCAGAAAGGGACATCCAAGCTAATATACTTAATAATAACAAAGCCGGCCACTTCATCTGAAGCTCACTCGCTGCAACAACTATTATAGAACTCATAAGCGGGCAGCTACTTCTAGCACCAAAACACGGCACTTAGTGCACTTGGGGTATTCACGGGATACACAACTAGCATGTCACAAATCTTTAATCTCATCTTCAACAGCTATGTTACATGTAGAACAGATTCTAAGCATCGCAATATCTGCACACAGCACACAGATCATGGATCAACACCGACGAGGTTAGCCGGAGCATATACATACCTAGGCGGCGCGTGCGTGAGTCAGCTAGAGGGCGGGCGAGCGGGCGGGCGCGCGCTGGACTCGGCAGCCCCGGTTTGGTGGCGGGGGAGGTGGCGTGGCACCTGGCGGAAGCCACCGGCCGTCAGGAGGAGTAGGACCCGAGGGGAGGTGGATATGCGGAGATGGTGACGAGCTGCCGGCGGAGCTGGTGGCTGGTGGCCGGCGGCGTCGCTCCGCTCCCGCACAGCGGAGCGGCGAACTCGCGATGCGGCCGAGGGAGAAGGAGGTGGTCAGGTGGAGGCGCGGCGGACAGTACCAGGATTGCGGGCGAAGGCAAGGACCTTCTTGTCCTAATGGTCAAACGCGGGCCGGCATGTCCCTTGAGCAGTTGAGCCTGCAACGTAATTTGTGGCAGCCCACGTCCACCAACTAATTTGGAAAAAAAAATCTATTTTTCTTGCTTCAACTATCACGATCGACCAATTTTTACTTTCTAAACTATACTCCACAACCAGTTTTTTATCCCTTTTAAATTTTAATTTAAAATTGTTTTTTTTGCACTTTAGATAGTTTTGATTTGATAAATCAGACTAAGTCAAAATTTCAGGAGCTAAATCAGACTAGAAATATTTTTAAAAATATATTAAAAAATCATAATAATGATTTTTCAAAAAAATAAATTTTTACATGGGAAAATAAAGAAATAAAAAACGTAAAATCTGATCTAATCTTAGAAAATTTATTTTATCTCAAGAAATTATGAAACTAGTTTTAGATTTTTTTCTAAAATCATGATCTATCTTATGGTGCCTAGCTTGAAATTGTTATCTTAACGGACCTCTTTTGGTGCTTATTTGCTAGTACAAGCTCTCATTATCTATTATAATTAGTCGATGTTGATCGTCCAGATTATGTAGAAGTGCCGGTGGACCAAGGAGTGGACCATCGCGACATTCCACTAGCGCTTCTACCTTAGGGATGGCAATGGGGGCGGGTTGGGTCAAGTCCCCGTGGGTTTCGTCCCCGTCAGGTCGGGGTGGGTCTAGATTTTGCCCCGTGGATTTGCGGGTTTAACATGCCCCCGCGAGTGCCTATAGGCCCTGAAACCATGCTTTGCATCTTCAAATTTGGCCCACAAACAAATCGTAGCCTAGGCCATAGACTCAAACAAATCAATTTTTTGTAGCAATATATTTAGTGAGCATGTGAGATTTAGTTCAATATTTTAGAGAGCAATTTTTTGTGAGAATGTGTGATTTTTTTACTTTATTGTTTTGGTGAGCAAAATTTAGTGTTATGTATCTGTCTTGTCTAGTCAGGTTTCGGGTCCCCGACGTGTTTGGGTTCAGGTGAGGGTTTACACCTAAAAGGTAGTTCGGGGCCAGGTCGGGTTTGAGTTTCGGATTTTGGGTTCGAGCGTGCGAGTGATCCACCCAGCCCTACCCCGCCCAATTGCCATCCCTATTCTATGAGAAAATGGCAATTTTGCCATCCTCAAAACTTGGCTTCACTACTTTGCCATCCCGAAAAAGGGATTCGCAATTTTGCCATCATGAAACACAGCCATCACGCTAAAATGCCCTGCGATGCTATCACACACTATCTATTCCACAAATACCCTTCTCTTTCGACTAAAAATGTCGTGTCCGACTCTGGCCTGGGACCGACGGAACGGAGACGAGACTCGAGCTTTCTCCTTCCTCCGTCGCTACTCCTGAGAGCCGCTACCGCCAGGCCTCGCTAATCTTGGGTGCCGCCGCCGCCAGGGCTCGCCACCGCTGCCTCGCCGTTGCTGCCTCCGTCAGGGCTCGCCGGTGTCGCCTCCCACACGCCGTGCGGCCTGCCCCCGCCGACCCTATTCTACTGTCGATGGCGTAGGGCACGGTGGCAAGGGCTATTCTGCTGTCGATGGCGTAGGGCACGGAGGCAAGGGCGTTGATGACATAGGGCACGGAGCCATGGGCGTCGATGGCGTAGGGTTGGAGCTCGCCCGATCCATTAGCCTCTCAGTTCCTTCCCCTGCCAGGTCCGTTCCGATCCGTTGAATGAAGGTCCGATCCCTCTCCTAGAAAGGGGCAGGGGTATTTGTGGAATAGATAGTGTGCAGCAGCATCTTAGGGCATTTTAGCACGATAGATGTGTTTCATAATGGCAAAATTGTGAATCCCATCTCCAAGGTGGTAAAATAGCGAAACCCAGTTTTGAGAATGGTGAAATTGCCATTTTCTCCTATTCTATGTAGTCTGAATGATCAATATAGACTGAATATAGTAGATAACGAATACTGACCAATTATAATAGATAACGAGAGTTTCTACTAGCAAATAAGCATCAAAATGAGTCCATAAATATTCAAACAATTTCAAGCTAGGCATTATAAGATAAGCATGATTTCAGAAAAAAATGAAACCAGTTTTGTAATTTTCCGAGGTAAACCAAATTTTCTAAGATCAATCTAGATTTTAGACTTTCTAATTGCATTATTTTCTCATGTAATAATACTTGGATAGTTTTTTAATTATTTTTATGAATACAACATATCTTGCTTCTTTTTATATACAAGAAAAGAAACGTAATGTCGAATGTTAGCACCGGTTGCACTCCTTTGGTACCTTTGACGTTGACTGCGGCGGCCCCAGATTATTGCAATCGCGTTCAGGTTTGACTTTTAACAGTACTTGTGAGGCCTTGTTTAGATGGTCAAAAAGTACCAAAAATTTTTGCATAGTAACTGTCACATCGAATCTTTAGACGTATGCATAGAGCATTAAATGTAGGTAAAAAAATAACTAATTGCATAGTTTATCTGTAAATGTCGAGATGAATCTTTTGAGTCTAGTTAGTCCATGGTTAGACAAATTTTACCAAATAACAACGAAAAGTGTTACAGAAAATTTTCCCTAAAAATTTTCATAACTAAACGGGGCTGATTGTGGAATCATGATCGTGCATGGACTCAATTCAAAAGAACCACAGCTACTCGGTGCTGACCAGACACAAAACAAAAGCATGTCCCAGTGCATTTTCTATTTCACAGCAACAGCAAGTTACTGAAAAACCCTACACAAGCCAGCGCCGGCGGGTCCCTTCAGCCCACCAAACGCGTTAGAGAACATACATATGTTACACATCACAAACACACCACACATGCAAACATCACGCAACCAAAAACCGTGTCTGTTATGCTTACTGAGATGGTAAGCCTGAAACTAATCCTCTTCTTCAGTACTACATTGCGGTGACGCATCCTAGCTATTGGGTGCTATTTCTGACGTGAACAAGGTTCCTCAGCTCTTCAAATGCATCCATGGTCTCCGGGTCAAAACCTCCAGCAAACTGCAAAAAAATGAACCGGTTTTTAAATTTTAAGAACACTTGCAGATTTAAATACTGGAGAGCATGCAAACTTGATAAGACCACAGGTTCCTGTGATAAGCGTCAGAGGGGAAAAAATCTGTTTAATCACATATGGAGCTGGAAATAAGGACATGTGAAATGCTTGTGTGCATGAGAACTGGAACTCCAGATTAATGAATCCATTATCTAAAAAATGAGAACTGGAACTGGAAATAAGGACATGTGAAATCTGTTTAATCACATATGGAGCTGGAAAAAAAAAGGACATATTGTTGGCAGTAAGGTATGCGCAACGTGCATGAGAGTTTGCCTTGTCTTAAGTTACTGCTATGTGTTACCTGATGCATCCTGAAGGCAAATCTCACAGCCTGAAGCAGCATGTACTCTAGAGCTGGATCCTTGTTCAGAGGGCCCATGTATTGAAGCTCCATTGCAACCCTTTTCATGTACATCTTTGCTAATTTCACAGACGCAAACTTTATCTGCAGTCAAGAAGTAAAAAAAAAAATAAGGGAGCAATCCAACAATTTAAAGCAGGTCTTTTACAAGACGATGCTGCTATATAGATTTTCATGACAGCAATAGAATCTGCAACTGCTGACAAGGAAACAAAGCCGGATTCCCGGAGAGGCTGCTAGCATTCCTTAAGCAACAATGCACAAAAATAATGTATTCAGTATTCTCAAGGAATAAGACTTTTAGTGGTCATCATACTAAGCACTCTAACTACTGAAAGATATATATGACAGCACTGGGAAACTAACCAATAATTAAACAACAAGCTTTGCCTACTCCAGTAAAGTAGTGTAATTCTGCAAGGCCATCTGCAGTTTCCATGACTAATGGAAGTGCACACTCATAATTTATTTAAACCAGAAAAGAGGCAGTCCAACACATAATATTTACCTTGCTAATAAGATTGTTATCAAGCATCCAGTCTGTAGGAATATTAAACTCCTTGCACTGCCTCATCATAGCCTCTCTTGTCCTTAGAAGGCTGTAGACACCTCTCTCAGTCCTGAATTAAGAATGCCAACAAAATTTTCAGTACTTTGTGCAACTTTATGGGTAATAATTATTAGGTGGATTCATGTTCAATATATTTCAGTAAACTCGGTCATACTTTTCAGATAGTGTGACCATTTTCTTCAGTGCGATTTCACAAGGCAGGCGTGGATCATCTTTATAGTTTGAAACTTCTGATTCCAGCTTCTTCAGGTCCTGGTAGCCAAAAGCTGCCTCTCGTAGAGTGTCTGCCTTCCTCTCAGGCCAATCAAAATGCTTCAACACTGCTCTCTCATCCACCTGTTCGTAGGGCGATTAAGTTAAAAGAATAATTTAAGCGGCAGCTCCAATTGAAAATGATTACTCAGAAATCAGTGGGATTGTAATAAACATACTAGGAAGCCAAGTTCATCATCTAGCCACTTCACAAATGCAACCACATCTTCGATATCTTTGTAGGCTGCACTAGTCACCTCCTTAATCAATGATTTCACAAATTCACCTTGAGTCTCAACATCCGCCTTGATCTGCAAATTAAATAAAAAGTTAAAGCACACAGTTAGTGCCAGAACCAGCCCATTAGAGCTATTTGTATGATCACCAGATTTTCAATAAACTAGACTGAGTTCACTACTTACAGCTTGCAAATGGGACGAGCGGTTCTCGATTTCACCAATCATGCTACTCCGCACATTCGCAGAGTTAGCTGCCTCACAGATTCCACCACTGGAAGTATCCTTTTTGGAGTCCCTTCTCATAAGTGAATGGTAGAGCTCTGCGACCTGAGGTGCCCTCTTCATGACCCCAGTACTTTTTGAGGAGAACTTTGGAGGAGGTGGCGGTGGCGGTGGTCGCGGTGGATTTACAGTCGATCCATTTGATGGACCAGAATTTGACACAGAAACAGAAGGTCTTGGTGGAGGATTAGGGATGCGCAACGCACGCTTTTCAACATCCAGACACTGTGACTTGCATACTTCTGGCTTGCTGAGAACAAATCTTGAACTTTCAGATCGACCAAAATCATACTTGTCCACAAGAAGGTCACGCTTCTCCCTGATTGTAGGATCCTTATTACAGGCAAATGACTCATCTGTTGCATCCGGAAGGCTGATAAAGGTATCAGATTGCCTTCTTTTAATGATGTTGAAGTCTTGTGCACATCCCTTTGGTCCACCAAGTGAGTGCCTACGTGTCGGGCTTCGTGCTTCTGCAGCTTCAATCCATGCCCTATCAAGAAGGGCTTCCTTTTTAGATGCTTGACAACTCTTATCATTCTGGGACCACTGCTTGATGCGTTCTGCAATGCTGAATTTTATATCAGAACTGTCCTCAGCATTTTTTGCATCACCTTCACCACCATCATCCTCATTAAAAGCCATAACACCATTGCAATCTATATCTGTCATTGCTCTAGCTGCTTGATCTGAGTTACAGAGCTCATGGCGTAGACATGAATTGATCCACCGAAGATAAGCAAGCTCCTCAACCTCTGTTAGCCGACTCATTTGCAATCCCTCAACTTGCTTGCTCAGGTTTGCATTTGTGTGCCTCAGCAACGATGCCTCAGCTTGAACCTTGGCAACTATATCACTCTGGGGATAGTATTTAAAGCACACAAAAGAAAAATTAGTTGAAATATTTTCCATACAAAGTACAAATAGAAAGAATAAAGTTCAAGCAAGGGTACCTCTGCATTCTTCTCAAGGCCAGACAATTTGGATTCAGCTGAAGAGAGCTTAATTGCAAGATTTCGTTTCTGAAACTGTAGCTCTTTGTTTAATCGGCGTAGTTCAACAACTTCAAACTCCAAATTTTCTGAAGGTGTATTGTCCCCATTTACATTAGGTATCCGGTTACCATGGCCATCTAATCTTACATTTTCTTCATGATGTTCTACCATAGAAGATAGAGCTGATAATTGTTCAGATATGCTTGTTTTCTCAGCTTCTAATGAAGTCTTCAGTCGTGCAAGCCTGTCAACTTCATCCCTCATAGAATCAAGCTCCTTCTCAAGTTCTGAAACTTTTGGGTTTTCTCTGCATTGCCGCAACTCTGACTGTAATGCTAATTCCCTATCTTTCGACTCACGTAGTTGCTCCCTGAGATGATCCAACTCAAGAAAAAGATCATGGGATGCTGGGGATCTAATACTGTGGCAATCGAAGACATGGGGGTGGACTTGAGCACCAGCAGGTGAACAAGGGAAGTCCCCAATGAGGGATCTTTTAACCCTAGAGTGGTACGGAATCTGTTGGATGGTCTGATTGACATTTTCAACACTTGCAAGAGGTGGTTTTTTGCTTGCAACTGCTGCTGTCTTCTTGGTTTTCTTGTCTGCTGTAAACCCTTTGACAATTTGGGAACCCCATGAGGATCCAAACTTAGGTTTCAGAGAACTTGAATTGCTTTTGGAGTCAACCCTCGATCTGCATGGCTTTGTTTGGTTGTCAAACATGATTTCCTCTTTCATCTTTTCCCAGGATTACCAGTTTACCACACTCCAAGCACCATTCAACACTGCACATAAATGAGGAAAGTTGTTACTGATATATGTAGCAGCCAATGTCACCACAAGAAAAATAGAAATAAAATAATATGGTCAGCTGATTTGTGAAAGAACTAGATGATTATGTGCCCATTTTCAAACTCTCCATATATAGCACCACGACATCCATCAAACTCAGTATTAGGCCAAAGGAGCTCTTATCAACAACTCTATGCGTGGGAACAGTTAATACCGGACCAGACCATTTGAGTTTTAACCTCAAAAGGCCTTCCTTTCTCTAGTTGCTCCCATGAAGCTCTGTTTTTCTAGCCTGGTGAGAGCTGCACTGCATTCCTTAGGGATTAAATTGACTACACCTATCCCTGCACACTTATGCGAAATAAAAGGAGATTACACAGGCCTGAACAGTTAAGTTTAGCACTTTTGAGTAATCTCATTGTGAATCGCTGGATTCCAAAATCTTTCTGGCAGCAGAATAAATAAATAAAACTGTTGAGGTAAACCCATGCTTTCTACTACTACAAAGGAAAAGGATACTGCGATTGAGTCAGATCCGGATTAAAATAGCTTGCATTGAGGTTTGGGGGTGCCCCGTTCCGCACAGATGTAAGGGAAGAGAAGGGGCGGGCATACCAGGAGCAGGAGGGTGGTCTCGCCGGCCCAGCGAAGGGGGCGTCGCCGGTCGTCCAGTCGTCGGCGGCGGCAGGAAAGGAAGGCCGTGGGAGAGGGACCAAAATTACATACAGCTATAAAAAAAGGGTTGATACTGAAATCCCCAAACCCCAACCCTAAGCAGCTCAAATCCGCGGCATTCCACTCCACCAGAACAAACCTCGAATCAGCTCAAACTGGCTATGCCTACAAAGAACCCCGAATCAGCTCAACCTACCTAGCTACTCCAAAGACCGCAGCCACGACCGCGGTGGCCGCCGGCGTTTAGGATACTGAGGCAGCGAGCGACTGGCAGTAGCAGTAGCGGCAGTGGCGCTCTAGCCAATAAATAAAGAAGGAAATCGCCCAGCGCCCAGCGGAATGTGGAGCCGCAGAGGAGGATGGAGGAAACAAACAAGGGATGGTGCTTCGGATGCTTGCCTCGCCGGCTCGCCGCTCGCCCCGAGAGGAGAGAATCCGTCCCCCACGCGCGGATTTTTCAGTGGATTCCTCCCGGGTTCCGAGACGCCACGCGACCGCCTCGAGGTCTCGCTCCCGTGGAGAAGAGAGAGAAGGCGAGGGGTTTTGAATTTTGAAATCGGAGATGGAGAAGTACTACTAAAAAGGTGAGTAGCCGTAGCATAGCATAGCATAGCCCCAGCACGCTGTCGCTAGCTCACTGGGGGCAGGGCAGGGCAGAGCAGGGGAGCTTACTGACATGTGGGGTCCTCTGTGTCCGGTGGGTCGGCTTCGGCATATTTTTCGCTCCTGTGTCCTCCTGTCCATGTCCATGGCCATGGGTCATGGTCAGAGCAACCACAATGCGTAAAACAAAAATTACTCTGTTGTCACCTTCTGCTTGGGCCTCAGGTGAAGCCCATGGGCGACACGACACGGTAAGGTAATTGTGACTATTGGGCCCGTGCGTAAACGGGTCGTGCTTAAATGGGCCCATACCATGCCATGCCACCCGTTTGACGCCCATCTCTATACTACGATACGCGGGCCAAGCTCTGGTGGACGGAGCTGGCCACGTCGTCTGCAAATCCTCGGTCGTTGGATCTTGATCGAACGGCTTAGATCGTTGCAAAAATCGCTTTTCATGAGCACTGTTCATCTAACAGCGTCTATTACACTGTTCATATGACAGTGGTACTGTGCATCTGGCAGCCGAGAAGAGAATTGCTATATGTACACGATAAACGTACCTAGAAGATTAAAGTAAACCTTTTTCCTTTCCAAAAAATTCCTAAACTCTGGCCGACGGAGCTGGCCACGTCACCTGCAAATTCTCGGTCGTTGGATCTCGATCGAACGGCTTAGATCGCTGCAAAAATCGCTTTCATGAGCATTGTTCATCTGACAGCGTCTACTGATCATATATTGTTCATCTGACAGCGGCACTGTGCATCTGGCAGCCGAGAAGAGAATTGCTACGTGTACACAATAAACATACCATGTATGAGTAGCCATCTCCTCTTCAATTATAACATGGTATGACGCAGACCCACGTTAATATGATTACGATCCTCCTCTATTTTTTTTAAAAAAAATTAATAACACTGCTGCTGGGTTCTGATGTTACACACATTTAACTGATATATCCTTCATTTTGTGTACTAATGCTAACAATCCTCTTCTGCTAACACAATAAAATATAAAAAAGGAAAAACTTATTTGCAATAAAAACAATATGAAAAAATTCATATAGTGTGCATTATATTCAATTGTAACATATGACATATATATTTTACTATAATATATAATATATAACGTCATAGAAAGGCGCGGCAACATCGCGCTGTGATTTTCTAGTACCAGCTAATCCCGTTGGCTGGCCCTAGGCCTAGGGAGAGGATGCACGGCTGCCACCTGCTAGTGCCCCCACCAAAATCTGTTGCTGCTTGACCCTTACCGCAGGTGTAAACTTAAAAAAGGGATTTGGTATTCCGAGGATGCGTAACAGGATATCTTAAAAGGATTCGAACCAGTTTACAATATGTGGAAAATATAAACTTTTTGCTCTGTGGGCAACCATGGTGAAGCCTTGCTTGATACTCTCCTCTACTTCCTCTTATAATCCTCTTGCCCGATCAACAGGCTAGTCAGCCGCTACAATGGATGACTCCATTACCAACCTATTTGGATTTGACGCTCGCACTACCCATTAAGCTAGGCATTAGTGCTGACAAGGGGGTGGCGGCGTAGATAGGGGTGGCAATGGGGCGGATGCAAGTCGGGTGAAGTCTCTGCGGAGCTAAACCCAAACCTGAACTCAAAGTCAAAACTCGAAATCGCCCCGAACACTGATTCGGGTTAACCCACCATTATATGACAATACAAGGCCCCGTTTGGATCTGTGGAATTAAATTCATTCTAATAATTATAATTTAGGCATAGATTAATTAAAATAATATAGTTCTATATGGAATATATTTATATAATATTGTTAGCCATATAAAGGAGATACTTATACATTGCATTTCTACTGTAGAGAAGCGAGTTGAAGAGCATGTTATAAGTTGCAGTGTAGAAACATATCATGGTGATCTATAAAGTCATTTTTCATCTTTCACCCTATGAATTTGAGATAGGCTTATATGTGAGCTTGGGAAAGTTATGGAATATCAAATTCTATGCCAAATAGCCTAATCCATTAAGTAGATTTCAATTCCTCCAAAATAAAAGAATCCAAACGGCCCCTAAGAAATTTTGACAACACATGTATGATATACATTACATATTCACATGTATAAACAAGAGGCAACAAACAACATACAATTCTATAACTCGACTTAGAACACGCTTAGTAGCTTACAGAAGGAATTTATTAATACAAGACATGAGTTTTTAGTTCAGAGTGATCTATTTGGGGTTTCCATTAGCCATCCGTGGGTGAAACCAAAACCAACCAAACCCGATAAGTTTTGGGTCCTCGAATCCGAAAATCATGAGTGCAAAATCACCCCCCCCCCCGCACCTGCACCCATTGGACCTGAAAACCAAAGGGACCTAACCCGAAATCTATTGGCGACGAGGAAGAAAGTGATGAACATAACCAACTCACAATAGGACCGAGCGATGATAGTATTGACTTGTGTATCCAACCTATGTTCTTTGAGATATCATGTGCGAGCAGAAGCCAATATAAGACGGCACGAGGAGGGGGAGGTAGGGTGGAGAACTAGAGATAACATGCGCCCTGGAAGATGGGAATGCTACATGACAAACAAAAATTACTGGGGATGATTTCTCTATTTTTATATTATGGCATCTGCCAAAAAATAATGCAATTTTAGATTTGAGAGTAGTTAAACTTTCTCAAGTTTGACCTATTTTATAGAGAAAATATCAACATATATGTCTTTAAATAGTTTTACTATGAAAACATATTTCACAATCGATCTAATGAACTTATTTGATATAAAAAATGTTAGCACTTTTTAGTATAAAGGTGGTCAAAGTTGTAACTATTTGACTCCTTGAAAAGTGAGAATTGTGTCTTTTTTTGACAAAGGAGAGTACTAGGAAACGTGTCCGTGCATTGCAACGGAACATACGCTTTGTTGGGCGATCACCTGAATGACTTGTGGCTTGGATATTTATGTAATAGACGTGTCCTCTGTTCCAACATGTATGGAACCAGACTCCTATACCATTGTTGGATGCACAAGCATGTGCGGTTTTAACTTGTATAAGCATGGGTCTTGAGTTCGGATCTCATACGAGACATGAAGATGCTACTAGAATAGAAAAACAGTATGGAAACATTTTCCCTCTAATTTTTCGTAAGGAAAGCCTCCTAAGACAATTTCAATCGTGGTCCTATGAAAAGATAGTTCCCCTAGGGTTTCTTTAATTTTCTTAGGAAAAATTTAAAACTCTAGGGAAACCAATGGATTCTAGCATTGAGAGGTACATTGGCATTGTGAAAAGTAATAGAAAAGATGGATGGAAGAATTTCTTGGCTCTGTAAGAGGAGAAATTAGATATAAGATATGTTGGATCGGGTTTGGTTATGCTATTGGTCATGTAGGGATTGGAAATAAGAATCGGCCACCAACCACAGACACATGTTTATATGCAATGGAAGCAACCCATACCCATGCCTTCTTTTCCATCTTGTTTTTTTTTTTATTGACAAAGTGACGTTTGTTGACAGGTGACCACTGAGTGACGACTTGTGGCGTTTGGTTTGGTAGTGGGGACTAGCATGCTTCGACAAAAGTGTACATGTATGCTAACCAGTGGGTTACCAGACTTGTGCCCTACACTAGGAATAGAATTATCAAGACTCATGAAGAGCTTATCCCAATAAGCTTGTCAATCACCTTTCATTCATAGAGCTTAGGATCTAAATTGTTCTGCAAATACTCAAATTAGTCTGATCCAAATTTGCAAGCAACAGTGATGTAAACAATGTTCTTCCCCAATTATATTGTGGCATGCCATGGAAGGAGCATAGTTACATATATATATGTATGGCCATGATATAGTACTTTTAAAAAGGATTTCACTCTTTGCGATAATGTTTCTCTTATTCTAGTTAGCTCAGCTCAGAGAACAAAATGTTTTTATACTAATAACTTTGTTGAAATGGGCTCGGGTCCCGGCATGTTCTTGTTCTTTGTACCTTGTCTTAAAGTGAATTCTTCTTTTCTGCCTCACAAAAATTCCGTTCTTCCGGTGAGATTATTCGAGTATAAACTAATATATTTAAGATATTTGCTTTTGCGAGTGGTATAATTGTCTCTGTCTACTTGAGCTTTTTTTGCAAATGGCATTACAGTTATATTTTACCTAGAAAAGCAATAGGCCAAGATGTGTCTTTAAAATGAAGTAACTTCTCACTTTTTATTATAAGGCAGATTTTTTTCTTTTCTTTATCTATCTTTAAATAAAAGAGAAAAGAATATATATCAGTATAACTTTCATGTGGATCATTGGAAATTTGAAAAAAAAACAGTTGTTCGGCTGATGGTTTTTGCGGCTGATAAACCGGTTAATGTTGTTTTGTTGTGAGAGAAAAACATTGTACCATGACTGATAAGTTCAAGCGAACATGACGAAAATGTTTTTATTATTGTAGTTATCTTCTGGGCCAGGCCGACTCCATTTGCTAGTTGTAGCCCGAAATGCAAATAAGCACCAGTATCAACTAGAAATATCCTCTCACAAATATCATTAGGAATAAAGGCATAGCTAAAGTTCTACAACATGATCGAATATAGTAGATCGACTTGAGATTAGAATCACACTATAGTTTTAATTAGAATTTTACATGAACATAAAAAAGAAGACTACTAAATTTCATCTAGAGGACTCTTACCAAAATCGCGACAGGAGGCAAATTCCAAAAATAAAAGAGGGAACATAATCTGATGACCTCACATAATCAAATATCTCATCTTTTGTCTATTGGCGGCCTAAGGCATCTCAGTCTGAACTAACTTCTCACGTACCACGTGGTAATTCTGCTATGATGACATAAAATAATTCACTCTATTTGCTTTATAACCTTTTAAAGCCAAGATGACCATTTCTAAGAATTTAGGCGACACCCATATAACTTACCGACGGAATGATATAATTGGGGGCAATGCATAATGGCTGCCTTGGTTTTATCTTACTATCTTAACATGTTAGAAAGCAAATAAACATCATTCAGTGCCAAGTATTTGACACAGAAATAGGCTAATAGCTAGGTTTTGTTATAACCAAAATATTAACTAGCCTACCTATGAGCACAAAAGGAAAGTAACAACAATAAGTAGGCAAAATGCATCGATCAAGATTCAATATGATATACTTAGTTTATATGTTTGGCTTGGAAGAAATGTGTTGTACATATGTTTCTTTCTGTATATATACTAGGATGGATGTGACATATAGAAGCTCTACCTACAAATACCATATAAGCCATGGAGTTTAAGCTATGTGAGAAGCTACCATGGTAGTACAAAGCATTATCAAAATAGGAAGTGGTTATGTGACTACAATCAAAACAAGCTTATCAACCAATCCTATACTTAAGATAAAGTAGCCATGGAGTTTAAGGTAATGTGAGAAGCTACCATGGTAGCATAAAATCATGCTCAAAATAGAAAGTGGTACGTGACTACCATCGAAACAAGCTTATCAACCAATCCTATACTCGAGATAAAGTGCTATGAGTACATTCTATAGTTAGAGCAACCCTAATGTTAGCCAAAAGCAAGCTGTGGGGAGCAAAAAGCAAACCAAGAACATTAGAACAATCGAACATTGGGTGTCAGGCCAAAAATGTAGTTTGCAGACGAGTCGGACCGAGAAGAATGAAAAACTCATGCCAGACGCGTCGCCTCTCATCACTCCCTTGCTCTCCCCAACGCCACTCGGATAAAAGGTGTTTTTAAATTCCATTCGGGTGCAGAAGCCAATGCACACATGAGGCAGCGAACTTTGCTTTTGTTCAATTACATGGTTTGACACAACGCTGGTGGCGCTCTTATAGATGAAGATCAAACCAGAAACCATACCCCTGGACCTGAGCATATGTCACAACCCACATAGCATAGACCATAGCCCATAACTAGCATCTTTTTTCCGGCCAAAGGAACTTGTCGGTCTCTGGCTGCTAGTCGCATCCCATTGATCACTTGCTCTTGACACTTTACCGAAATACTAGTTTACACTCTATTTCTTATACTCAATAGTCGATATCTACTACGTTGCACCTATCCCTTATACTTAGTATTAGAATTGATATATACTCGCTCGGTTCCAAATTATAAGTCGCTTTCATTTTCTTACATCAATTTTGCTATGTATCTAGATATAACATACATCTAGATATACAACAAAATCTATATATCAAAAAAGTCAAAGCGACTTATAATTTTGAACGGAGGTACATTGCACTCTATCCCTTATACTCAATAGTTGATATAGCAAAATCTATATAAAAAAGTTAAAACGACTTATAATTTTGAATGGAGGTACGTTGCACTCTATCCCTTGTACTCAATAGTCGAGGTGTCCACATGTCTACCGTGCTATTCTAACTTTGATGTTCCCATAGACCTCTTCTGTCTTCTCCCAAACTGCAAGCAAGAACCAGCCTCAAGCTTCACCAGACGAGGAGAACCTGTGAGAATTAGAGGCAGAGATCCACAAGGAAGGTACTGGCGTCGCGTACTCCCCCTCTCTCTAGTCTACCCTTTGTTTTCTCTCTCTCCCTCTCCTGGTGCTGCGCCTGCTGCTGTGTATGTCCCCGCTGCCAACCCTTTTCTAGTCGGTTCCCCTCTCCCCCAAGCCACCACCACCCCTCCCCCTTCCTTCCTTGCCCCTCCCCTCTCTCCACGCCTCCTCGCCCTCTCGCCGCTTTCCCCACCCAACCCGACCGCCGGGCCGCCTCCTTTCCGCCGGGGCGGGCGATTCCCCGGAGATTCCGCGCGATTCGGCGCGGATTCGGGGCTCCTCTCGGGGTTTCTCGGCGAATCGGCGGGGATCGGGACTCCCGGCTGGAGGTCAGGCCCCCTCCCCCTCCCCTCCGATCGCTAACCCTCGCTGCTCGGTGCCCGCCGCGTCGGGCGGGGGTTTGCCCGCTTGCGTGCCCCCGGTTACTGCCCGCGCCGCCCTGCCTAGGTGCGACGAACAGATGAGTGAACTTTTGCTGCTACAACTGGTGCTGGGTTGGGCGAGGGAGCGATTCCAGGATCGGTGCGCGCCACGGCGCCGTCTGCTGCTGTCTTTGCCCGATGTGCGGAGTGGGTTGCGGAGGGGTGCGAGTTGGGCGCGGGTTCCTGGTGGTTAATTAAGCAAGTTGCTAGTAATTGCACGAGTAGATTTACCTGTTGCCGTTAATGACTCTGTGCTGATCCATTTGTTATTAGTCATGCTTTGGTTGGGAAGGGATGCGTGCCCCCAGTGCGTGGAATCTTTGGTGTGCAAGGAATGGTGTCTGTGGAAAGTAGCATTACCAGGACAGAAGAGGGTTGCTGATGGTGCTAGTGCCAGGCAGTAGATGTGTTGCCTTATCCAGTTATCCTGTACTGATATGGACAAAAATGGGATTGTGTGGATTGTTGTGTTGGAGACTTTGGATTACCCCCAAGCATGTCACTCTAGCAGCATACTTGTTTGTACTAAAATTACAGCCTAACTGCAACTTATTCATCCCTATGTTGAATGTGCTTGCACTGATAACTTTACCATCTGTAGGTGTTGCGATTAGAATAGCTGTCGAACTTTGGTTTACCCCCAAGCATGTCACTCTAGTAGCATACTTCTTGTTTGTACTAAAGTTACAACCTAACTGCAACTTAAGCATCCCTTTGTCGAATATGCTTCAGCACTGATAACTTTACTGTCTGTAGGTGTTGCAATTAGAATAGCTGTAGAACTTTTTGGCTGCTTCGAAGGCTGGCTGATACTGATTGGAATATCAATCGGTCAATATGCACATTCCTTCTAGTATGTTCTATTACTAGATGAAGTCAGATCATCTTGTCACTTTTTGGTTCAAGTAGTAGCCATAATCACCGCTAACCATTGGTTGTTTCTCCAACTACGTTGGCTGGCTACATTGTATCGCTGTTCATTTAGTTTAGTGATGCCTGGCACAAGATAGTGTTGTCATGGTTTTGCTTTGATGTGCGCAGCCTAAGTTTTGGCGGGCCTTTCATTACTCTGTGGGATGTGCTGCCAAGCAGTCAGATAATTCTAGATTGACAAGGAATCATATCTATCTTGATACCTTCCGATATGAAGATTAATGACCAGAAATCTATGGCTCCCTTTGCTGAGTAGCAAATGGGTGTTTTATCCTCTTTGTCAAGTGAGTGCAGTCCGAGGCCAGGATGGAATTTATAGTGGGGCTGGGGCCAATTATTTATTTCTGTATATAATTTTCAACCTGGTACCTTTATCTCTGAGATTTTACTATTAGGCCCATTTTGGTTCCCAGGAATTGAGAGCAATTGGAAAGTAATCTAATAATGAAACGGGAAGCACTTTTCTAGATATTGGTTTCAGTTCATGGGATCCAAACAGGCCCTTAGCTATTCGCTAAATTTTCCCCTCAACTTCCTTGGTACTAGTGGCTTCATTTTTGTTGTTGGTTGGCAGATGGCCCTTGTCATTTGTTGTTGCTTGTCACTTTGTTCTCAACAATGTTTTTAGGACGGCTGGTCGACTGGTTGCCTGGGGACCGTCCAGGACGTCCAGGACGATTAGTCGTCGTCCAGGACGATTAATCGACCCTGGACGAGTCCCCTGGTCGTCCCCTACATATGGGGACTGATATATACCATATATATAATATTATATAGTTATATACAATATACTTCCATCCAGGGTCTCAAGATTTAGCCTTACTCTTGGGATCTTTGGCTTCAGCAACCATTTCTGGGGGCAGTTTTGCTAGGGCCTTCTCAACAAGAGAAGCAACATCTGAAGCAGCAGCAGCCGCAAGGAAGAGAGTGAGGGCAGCTGGAAGGGAGGGAGGAGCAGCTGTGAACCGGAAGGGAGGAGAGGAGGAGAGGGAGCTGCAGAACTGCAGCAATGGAGGCGGCTGCTGCAGCTGGACGAGAGAGGTGAGAAGAGTGTGTGTGTTCTGTTGGCTTGTGAGTGAGAGGCTGAGGGAGTGAGGGATAGGAAAGAAGAGAAACCCTAATGGGCTTGGGCCGAAACATAAGACAGCTAGCTAGGCCCAACTCTGTGATATAGCCCACTCTCTGGCTGGACGACCACACAGCCTGGACGTATGATTAATCGCGACTGGACGACGACTAATCGGATGACCAGGTTTCTGGACGGTCTGGCCGAGTCGGAGGCCCTGGTCGAGTAGCTAAGACAGTACAGGACGATTAGTCGCGACTAATCACGATTAATCGGACGTCCTGAAAACATTGGTTCTCAATGCAATGTGTTCCTTGCATTAATTGTGATTAATTTTTATATCATGAAAATTTCCCCTGTGTTTGCACTACATATTGTACCAGGATGAATAGAATTGTGACCTTGCATGATAGTTCATGACTCTCACTTTTTAATTCCTTCTTTGCAGAATCCTCCATCTGTTTCGGTAACTGTTAGGAAAATTTTGCGTGGAGATTGCATACCATCACCTTCCCTGAAGCGAAAAAAATATATGGCCTGATCTTGGCATTTCATGGGAGGTTTTGAAGATGATGAACCACCCTCAAAACGCGCAAGAGCATCCTCAGTAGAATCTGCAAGTTTACCAGACTGTTTCTCGTTTTCGAAATCTGCCAATCCTTTGGGAAGTACAATGGCTAGACCTTTGCCTTCCCAAGGGAAAGAAGTTATGGTTGGTTCCAAGGGTGTGATTAAGAAGGAGGAATTTGTTAGGATAATCACCAAAACTCTGTATAGTCTTGGATATGAAAAAAGTGGAGCAGTTCTGGAGGAGGAATCAGGGATTACTTTACATAAACCTATGGTGAATCTTTTCAGAGAGCAGGTGATTGATGGGAATTGGGATAATGCGGTGGTTACCTTGAATAAGATTGGCCTTAAAGATGAAAACATCGTGAAATCTGCAGCATTTTTGATATTGGAGCAGAAATTCTTTGAACTTCTAAGAAATGACAATGTCATGGGCGCTATGAAGACTTTACGATGTGAGATCACACCCCTTGGTGTTAATAGAAAAAGAGTGCATGAACTGTCGACTTGTATGATTTCTTATTCTCCACAGCAGTTGTTCCTTGGTTTTTCAAAGCTTGGAATTGATTCTTCTAGTTCTCGGTTGAAGCTTCTAGAGGAATTGCAAAAGGTGCTCCCTCCAACTGTTATGGTGCCAGAGAGGAGGTTAGAAAATTTAGTTGAGCAAGCACTTACTGTACAAAGAGATGCTTGCTATTTCCATAATTCTGTTGATGGGTTGTCACTCTACATTGATCATCACTGTGGGAAAGACCAGATACCATCTCGCACGCTACAGGTAAAAAATGCTTGCAAATCTGAAGTCATGATCCAGCTTTATAGCATGTAGACCTCTTAAGCTTCCTTCTAGCTTCCCCCTTGCTCTATCTCCCTCCTTGTTCTCCCCACTTCTCACCATCTGTTGCCAAATGATAATTTGTATAATCCAGTTCACCGCAGAGGTATTTTTTTCCTGAAAAAAGGTTAGATAAGAGCTGAGTGCCACTCATCTTTGCACTTCACAAAAATATTCTATTAGCTGAGGTTATGTTTTCTTCGTTAGGAAACCATTCTTTCACTCTCAGGAAAATAAATGGAAACTTGCAACTTGTGTTGTGTCGTACTTTAGTTTTCACTTTTATCTGGATGTGAAAAGTTAGATAATTTGGTTATCAAGACTATTTTTTCCTAGTAGCTGCATATCTTAAAGTTTGATGCTTTGAAATTCACAAGTAAAAAATTTGTTGCAGGTTTTGCATGCACATCATGA
Organism: Saccharum spontaneum; assembly: GCA_022457205.1. NCBI lineage: Eukaryota > Viridiplantae > Streptophyta > Magnoliopsida > Poales > Poaceae > Saccharum > Saccharum spontaneum. Next base: position 5,008,784 of record CM039604.1, read on the forward strand.
TGAAGTGTGGTTTATCCAGTTTTCAAACAACGGGAAGTATTTAGCCTCAGCGTCAAATGATAAATCTGCAATTATATGGGAGGTAAACTTGTGAACCTATGCTTCTAAAGTCTTCTTTTCTCATGGTCTGCGTACAAACTGGGTGGCCTGTTCCTTAGTTCCTATTTTAAATCTCATGTCAAGAACTGAACTTGTCCAATCTTACTAATGCTTTTCATCACCTGTTCTTTATGTTTTTTACCAAACGTTGACTTTCAAATCCATAGTTATTTTCAAAACGAAGACAGAAGGTTGCCATTTCATATTACATTTTTTCCCGCTGAAAGCCTACTGCTTATTACTCCCTCGGTTCCAAATTAAGACGTTTTGGCTTTTCTAGATACATTGCTTTTACTATGTATCCAGACATAGTGGTATATCAAAAGTTCTGTACTCCCTCCGGTCCAGTTTATAAGGCATCTTCCAACATGGCACGGTCTCCTAAATTACACTTTGACCATTCATCTATTTTGTATTTTGTGTTATATTATTGGATACTACATTTGATTACAAATCTAATAGTATCAAGTTTGTTTTACAATGGTTAAAAATTCAGTCAAATTATTAGTCAAAGATTATATAGTTTGACTCTTGACCTACGCGAAATGCCTTTTAAACTGGACCGGAGGGAGTATCTAGAAAAAAGTCAACACCTTATAATTTGAAATGGAGGGAGTACATCTTGGTAACTTTAGCTTCTGGAACAAAGTAAGTTCAGTTTAGATGTTTGCCAAGTTTGCTCCCTAGCTTGAATCCTGGCACTTCTCTATGTTCTTGTTGAACATGAAAGTGTCTGTCCCCACCATCTTACAATTGCACTGCAGTGAAAGTTGGGTTGCAATGGTAATACAGGTAGAAACTTTGGTCGTGTAATTTGCTACTGATAAAGGAGGCGTTAGTTTTTACTTCTGTTCTGTTGTTATTGACCATGCTATGCGGTTTACTTTCCCCCTTTTTCATTTCTCTTTTCATGAATTAATCTTTTCATTTCTTAGGTTGATGAAGATGGAGAGCTATTACTGAGGCATACATTGAGTGGTCATCAGAAGTCGGTGATGATGGTAGCATGGAGCCCTGATGATTGCCAGCTTCTCACATGTGGGCAGGAAGAAACCATCCGACGCTGGGATGTCGAATCTGGCAAATGTCTTCATGTTTATGAAAAGCCTGTTGGTTTGATATCATGTGCTTGGTTTCCAGATGGAAAGCAAATATTGTCTGGTCTAGCTGATGAAAGCTTTTGCATTTGGGATTTAGATGGTAAGGAAGTAGATTGCTGGAAAGGGAAGAGATCAACAAAAATATCTGATTTTGCTGTAGCAAAAGATGGAAATCTTATAATAAGCATGAGTAGGGAGAACACAATTCTTCTATTTGATAGAGAAACAAAACAAGAGAGGTTGATTGAAGAGGCTAGTACAATTACTTCATTTTCTCTATCAGAAGACGGTGATTTCCTGCTTGTAAATCTTGTAAGCGAAGAGATTCATTTGTGGAACATAAGAAATGATCCTGTTCGAGTCAACCGGTACAATGGCCATAAGCGCAACCGGTTTGTGATAAGGTCTTGTTTTGGCGGATCTGAGCAGGCGTTCATTGCTAGTGGGAGTGAAGATTCACAGGTATGATGATTGCCTTGCGACCCACCTAATGGCTATAGAACTAATATTATGTGTGCACTTACCTTTTGTTGTCTATGTGTGCTATTTTTATTAATATGCACTGCTCCCAGACAGATGCTGTTCTAGACAATTATATTTATTGTCAGATGAGTCAAATCTAATGGAGAATGCAGCTAACATGTTTGTCATTTGAACCATCCTCATTGCATTACATTATTCTTTTGTATATGATAAAACATTCAAACATCGTGTGACACGGAAATCATTGGTTAACTCAGACGCTCTGGCAACTTGCAACTATGTCTAGGCCGGTCTCAGATCTATTATAATTTAATATGCATGCTTAATTGCTTATATCTGTCTGCACATGCTAGTTTCCACCACTTTTCTTCTATAGTTTCATACATTCGGCATGCAGCATATTTGTTGTTACTTTCTCTTTTGACCAAATCATGCTGCTGATTTATTTTTACTTTTTTAGGCAAGGAGATGCCAATATGAATGTTATAAAGATGTTGAAATTATCTGTGTTTTTCAGCTGATTGCCTTTTCTGATGAACCATTATACTTCCAAGGGGTGTAATGGAGGCATGTAGTGATGGCATCCATATATCTTGTAGGCAGTAGCTTGCATTTCAGTAATAAAAAAGTAAAAATGTTACCCCCCCCTTTCAAATTGTTAGTTGTTTTTGTTTTTCTAGATACATTGTTTTTACTATGTATCTAGACATAGCTACCTAGGAAAGTCAAAACGACTCATGATTTGAAATGGAGGGAGTACATCTTAAAAGTTGCATTGGGAAACATAAGATTTAGCCATTGCAATGTCTAGAAGGCCTGCGGTTGGTTGGTCCAGCCACATGGGTCATTGCATATTTTCTTTTGTACCGTGCAAGGTAATAATGTGCAAGACTTGTCATGTTTCCAGGTTTACATATGGCATAGAGCCACTGGTGATCTCATTGAGACTCTCGCTGGTCACTCGGGCACAGTCAACTGCGTAAGTTGGAACCCTACGAATCCCCACATGCTCGCATCAGCTAGCGACGATCACACTGTTCGTATATGGGGGGCAAAGAAGGCCAGTCTTAAGCGCAAGGATGTTGGGAGCAGCAACTGCAACAGTAACGGTTTCCACTCGAATGGCAATGCTCATGGCAATGGTTTCGTTCACCAGTGCAACGGGAACAGCACCAAATGATTTGCCAGGGCATTGTATCCCCATGGATGGTTGACTGGCATCTGTAAATCCCCCTTTCCTTTTACTTCCCACCTGGAAGAAGATTCGCCACCGCCATAGTAAAAAAACAAAAAAAGAAAAAACAAAGCTGCAGCACAAAGCGTGGGGAACCTGCTGGGTTTCGTGCGCCATCTTTCCCTTGTTCCATTATGACTGTCATCACATTTATTTCTTAATTCAAGCTGGGATGGAATTCTGATATTGCTTTTGCATCTTCCATATCTTGATTTACCCTCCCAGATTGATCAATGTAACTGCATTTTGGTGGTGATGATTAATTCCTCTGATTGCATTTTGCCTTGAGAAGAAACAAATGTTGGCCTAGGATGCACCAGCTAACTAAAGGGACGAAACATCGTATTATATCATAAAATTTAAATAAATCCAATTACTTGGTTGAAGGAATCAAATGGATTGTTTGATCGCCGTACTTGTAAGCAAATATCGGGTGTAAATGGAAATTTAGATGATTTCTCAAACCAAACAACTAACCAGTGTTCTAGCACCATTGAAATACAGGATACATTGTGTGTTGTACTTATTTCTTTAAAAATAAAACCGATGCATTTGAAGATATGGAAATTAGGGATCATAAACTTCCCCCAAACTTTCTTGGGGAGTTTATGATGTGGCATTTAGTAACGATAATGCTTGAGAGCAGGCGTTTGGATGATGCATGGCCCAATCTGCCTCGTTGCTCCTGCTCGCGCCACTCACAACTGCGAGGCGCGCCCCGCACGCGACGCGTGCTCCCTCCCGCGGCTCGTGCGCCTCGTCGACGCGGATTAAAATAAAAAATCCAAATGGATTGGATCTGCCACCATTTTTTTCTCCTTTCTCCCTCATCCAATCACTAACATTGTGGGCCCACAGGTGGAGTGTGCGCGTGCTGCCGCGCCGCCGCGAGCGCGCGGGCGAGCATGCGGGCTACCTCGCCGCTGCCGCTGTCGCGAGCGGACCAAGACTGAAATAGAGCTCGAGCGAGGCCTAAGATACCGATCGGACCATGTGTTTCGAAACTTTCGACTAAAGGTTTTGAGATGAAGGGCTAAGCTCGTGCAGGCAACATAGCCTGGGCAGCCGCCTAGGGTCACTGGGCCTGGGTCCATCAATGATCAGATTTATGCCACCGAAAATTTTGAAAATGAGGCATTAGGCACTGTTTGGATCTATTAGCTACTGACAGTTAGCTAAATAATAGCTCATATATAACTAATAATGAAATGATTATTAGTTCGATATTATTAGCTAACAACTAGTTAGACCTATTTGGATATGAAGGAGCTACCTATAAGTCATTCCAATTTTTTTTTGAAAGTTAAAGCATCTCAAGTTTAACCAAATTTATATAATAAAAATAATAACATTTATGATACCTACTAAGTATCATTAGATTTTTCATTAATATATTTTCATAGCATACATATTTATTTGATGGCACAAATCTTTGTAATTTTCTTCATAATTTTGGTCAAATTTGTGATGCTTTGACTCAACAAGAAAATTGGAAGGACTTGTAATTTGAAATGGAGGGAGCAGTTCAAAGAATTTACTATGGCTCAATGCTGGCGCCACTCTGGTTCCCGCCGGCCGGCTCTTCCCCGGAGCTTAGCCACTGGGCTACATGCCGATCCGCATGCACTGGAATCTTTGACTACTATTATGTTTTCCTCCAATAACAGTAGGCTACAACACAGACAAAAATTTTATATTAACTGCATTCGTGAATCGTGCAAATGAGATTGATGCAGAGTGCCTCGTTCGGCTGGCTGGTGCTGATTTGTTATGAGAGAAAAATACTGCTGACTGACTGGTGGCTGCTGGCTGATGCTATTGGTGTGAGAGAAAAACACTGCTGGCTGGCTGGGAGTCAGCCAGCCGAACAAGGCCGAATTCTATAGACTGAGCTGAATTTTTGCTGGCCACGGCTGAGCTGAATTTTGCTGAAGTTGAACAATGCAAACTTTCAGCCAGCAGGAGCAGACGTGCAGCAGCTTCAGCCGATTTCAGCCCACAATTTACCAGCCGAACAGCCCCTATGGAGTTTGGACAAATCCAGCCAATCCTTATCAGTTTTTTTTTTAACAAATCCTTATCAGTTAGTAGTTCAGGCTATGCAAAACGACAATGCATATGACGCCACCAATCTTAGCTTTGTCCACTGCAATTCTGCAGTAGCAAACATGGATTGGTAAGCCTCACAAGCAGTAGCAAAGTTGTTGCAGTCTTGAGAAGGTGTCAGGAATATAGGAAAATGGAGGTCACCCTGTGCCCCAAGCCTCATTTCGTGGTCATCCCGTGGCCAGTCACCAGCCACATGATTCTCATGGTGGACATCGGCTGCCTCCTTGGTCGACCACGTACACTCTATTTACTTGGAAAAACTCTCCATCATTGAAGGAGATAAGCTTGGACAAGAATTACAAGAGTATCGTTGGGGGCATATGTAACGTTGACAAGGATGGATACCTCTTTGTCTGTTAAACTGGTCTATTAATTTCTTCATTCTCCGACAACATTGCATTGGAGCGTTGTGAAGAGCCTTAAAATAGGGATTGGATATACTTGAAGGGCTCTAATCAATCGGGACTTCAATAGCGAAATCCGAATCCATCAAAATAGGGAAATCCAAATCCATGCTGGTTAGTGCATTTTCATATATAATACTTCGGCAGCATATTAACCGCGTAACAAGATTTGTTGCCTTAGAAAAATCGTATCTTTCTTGTTTGGTGTTAGATAAAGATATTTTATATATGAAAATTGTAGGTTCCAATGAAATCTACAAATTCCTAGTTTGAGTTTTGTTATTCAAGGTCGTTAAGATGCTAAAAAATAATACAAAGTTTCAGCAATATATTAATCATGTTTTGTATTAAATTTTCGCTAAAAAATGTTTTGTATTAAATTTTCTAAAAACATCTAAACAACTTCAAATAAATAATCTGACAACTAGAAAGTTGTAGAGCTCATCGAGCGCTACAACTTTCATATACAACTAACTTGTTAGCTTCCTATGAGCATAGGCTATCTCTTGCATCTGTCATTACAAATGTGCACATGGCATCTCTTTTGAGCCTTACATGTTAACCCAACATTAGAAATCTTTCACTCTTGCACAACGAATACATCCACTTTTTTAGATGGACTCCCAAGGACCCTAGAACACCCTTGCCCAAGTTCTTGGCCAGGATGAACCCAAACCACACTTAGCACCCACGAAATATAAAATGCCCGATTTCTATGCACTGACGGACTATCCGCCATGCACGATGGACAGTCCGTCAGATCTCACACTTAGTTGGTTTTCACCTAGCGCACAGTCACCTTTGATGGACAAACCGTCACAACACGATGGATAGTCCGTAGAACTTTCCGCTCTAGTCCAAAGACAGGTGTTTTGGTGCACTCCTGGACGCCGTCTATCATTGACGGACAATTCATCCCACCTTGCACTTAGCACAGTTTGGTCATAACCCCACGGATGATCCGTTAGTGCTTGATGATCATTCCATGAGGTCCCGATGGATAGTCCGTCGGCACACAATGGACAGCTCATCAAAGCCACTCGACACCTACATCATTATAGCCTAAGTGTTAGCACACCTTAGCTATGTTGCCCAAGTGACCTATACATACTTGTACATCCATTTTACATGGCATGCCATTCATGAGCATCATGCTTACTTCTTTAAGCCCTTGCACTCATATAGGAGTTCAAGCACAACACACCAACCCTTTCGATCTAGCCCTATGTTCTATCTTCTATCTCTCTAGCTTCTTTGCATATTGTCTCGCCTTTTTTGTGAAGGCGTAAGTCTTGTGATGCATGGAAGCTTCGACTTTTAGGGTCTTTTTGTATCCCTATAACTAATAATTAGCTGCTAAAATTAGTTATAACCTATTTGGATCCTTGTATTCTAGTAAGCCTAGCTAATGTCTTACCTATCACCTAGCCAACAATTAGCTATTTGGTTTCTTTTATCTAACACTGCGTATAGTTAGCTGGGTGGATCCAAATAGAGCCTTAGTAATTATTTTTTTTAATAATTGCATATGTGGCACCCGTGCAGTGATACCGATACGTATATAACTCTTTCGAGTAGATTTTACTAGTGTTGGGCTCTATTTGGATCTATTAGCTGCTAATAGTTAGCTAGCTAATAGCTCATACATATAAAGCTAATATTAGCTAGTGAACTATTAGTTAGCCGGTCCAATTAATAAGATAGTTGTTAGTTGAGTATTAGCTAACATTAAGCTAGACTATTAGCTCGATTTGTTTGGATCCAAACAAGCAAACTATTAGTAGCTAATAGCTATATCACAGCTGTTCAAAGAATTTACTTTGGCTCAAATGTTGGAGGGATTACATCTTAAAGTTGCATTGGGAATCATAAGATTTAGACTTTGCAATGTCTAGAACGCCTGCGGTTGGTTGGTCCAGCCACGCGGTTCATTGCATATTTTCTTTTGTACCGTGCAAGGTAATAATGTGCATGACTTGTCATGTTTCCAGGTTTACATATGGCATAGAGCCACTGGTGATCTCATTGAGACTCTCGCTGGTCACTCGGGCACAGTCAACTGCGTAAGTTGGAACCCTACGAATCCCCACATGCTCGCATCAGCTAGCGACGATCACACTGTTCGTATATGGGGGGCAAAGAAGGCCAGTCTTAAGCGCAAAGATGTTGGGAGCAGCAACTGCAACAGTAACGGTTTCCACTCGAATGGCAATGCTCATGGCAATGGTTTCGTTCACCAGTGCAACGGGAACAGCACCAAATGATTTGCCAGGGCATTGTATCCCCATGGATGGTTGACTGGCATCTGTAAATCCCCCTTTCCTTTTACTTCCCACCTGGAAGAAGATTCGCCACCGCCATAGTAAAAAAACAAAAAAAGAAAAAAACAAAGCTGCAGCACAAAGTGTGGGGAACCTGCTGGGTTTCGTGCGCCATCTTTCCCTTGTTCCAT